>BQKZ01001670.1:47685-89214 GCA_036244855.1 Temnopleurus reevesii
CCCCCACCCTTTCTTTTCGCACCCCCTTGTCTTTTATTTCGGGAGTGCCGATTTCATTTTCAGTAATGAGCGGAGTGAGATGTGAGCTGTAATAACAACCTCGCGCGCGTATTGACAGGTCTTATCACTCCGCGCGATGATTAGCCCGCACAAACTACTCCATCTTAGCGGTACATTTTTACGACAAAAAAAGAGAGTTATGTTGTTTTTTAACACCATGTGTATGATTTTGAGTAAAACAATCCACTGACTTATATCCATTTATTCTATTTGCTTTTCATCTCCTCCTCCTCCTTCTTCATCATGTTCATCATCTTCTTCTTCTTGTTCTTCGTCATCTTTCTCCCGGCTACCAAATCACCACCTCCGCGTCTTGCCGAGGTTAGATTGCTCCGCGTCACGTGACAGAGAACCACTTCCCGTCATTCAGCGATTCAAGCGTTTCGTAATTTGAAAGAGGGCGACAAAATAAGGTGGTGATTGAAGGACGCCGACTGATTGCACGTTCCTCGAAGAAACTGGTTCATTCTAGTGTCTGTTCACTCTGTTCACAAATTTAATTCGGTTGTACTCGACCGCGTTTTTAGTCGAGAAGCGCACTACTTTAAGAGTGGTTCGCCGGTCTCGGCGGGTTGCGTCGCGCGCAAGTACGCTAGAAATGCGCTCTTGTGTTTGGGAAATTGGTCCCGTGGGAACTCCCAACAAGGCTGTGATTGACTGGCTGGGAAAGGCGATCTATGACGTCATGTATTGTGGAGCATGCATGGAAAATTATTCAGCAAAGATGTACAAAAACATATTAATGGACATCATGCCGTCTTCCTTTTAGATTCTCAAAATGTGAGAGAAAATGAAGATCTTCTGTCTATCTCCCATTTTTTTTTCTTCTTCTCCGTTCTCTTTCTCGTCCTCTGCATTATCTGGCATGTGCCACATCATTAGAAAATAAAATATGGGCAAATATGACTATGTGAATATTAAAGAAAAAGAAATAAGGAATATATACAGCCGCCAAAAGTAATTATTTTCTCTCAAAATATAAGACAGTCTGAGTTTAGAAAAAAAATGATCTGTCTACATGTGTCTGTCAAGTGGTTCATTTTTACAATGAATTTCCAGAAAGTATCCATTCTATGTTCTTTTTGTTTTCTACAAATATCAAATTATATAATGACTATTTTCATTTTCCTCTCTTCTTGTCTCTTTACAGAGAATGACGTGAAGGACGGATGAATGTCAAGAGCAATTATATCTCAACGACTCAATTGAAGCATGCCTTCCCCATCTTCTTGAAAACGACCCAAGGTATAAGTATTTCACCGTAAGTATTGCTTGTTATGGCTGATGTTCTGCATGACATGAAAAGATCCCAGTCCTCGAAAGAAACCAAAAATAATGTATTTATATGAGAACAAATTTTGAATAGAACAATTTTTGGAAGAAATAGATCACCAACATCTACTTAGCCAATTTCCAGAAAGGATCATAATAATAGAGTTATGAAGATCAGGATAGATGATGAAATGTCCCAAATATTCATGGTTTTGTCCTACATTCTTTATTCCGCGTTAGCTATAATCCAGGAAAAGCCCGTGGTCATGGAATTAGAATAATTGCGGCAAGCGTATGAGTGCCTAACTTTTAATATTGTTGCTTTAAATTACTATTTCCTTAAATTTCCTATAATGAAATGAGATTTTGTAACCAGAAATGTAAAGAATCTTTAACATCATTTAAAAGCGCCCTTTGTTGCATGAATAGGACCTTTTGTGTATGCATGATTTGTAAAATAAGCTTGAGACCGCGGTTATCCAGATATCTTTCCATGTCCACCCTTAATCTCAACATTTTATACCAATGTGATTTATAACAAATGACTTTTACAAACAAGTCTTGAAAATATGGATCTACATATGTGAGTTCAAGAAGCCTTTCTACAATGTTCTATAAATACTTTTTTATTATGCGCAATTATTCACTGGCACTATCTGACTATTATCCAGCGCAATCCCTTTTCTCATAACCCATGGATTTTATTGTGTCACGTGTGATAAGATATAACTTTTCACATTGGGTTTTCTTAAACTACATTTCCCTGTTTTTCTTCTTCTCCTTCTTGTTGCTTAGCAGCCACGTGTGCCCACTCGGACACAGATTAAAATTTGGAATTAAAAATGGAAATGCAAAATTAATAATTTACCTGATGGTCGATTATCTGATTACAGGCTGTATTCTAATTTTGTCAATACACAGAGATAACCCAGTTGCATACATTTTGCAAGTCATTATAGTTTTTGTGGAAAGGGTTGTTCCTGCAATCATAGTGGAGGGCCAATATGGGATTTTATCTGATCACGAGATCTTTTGAAATTATCTTTGCTTTATCATAAAATTCTGTTGATTTGCCAATAATGTATAAATTGAAAGGCACTCGAATTGATATCTATTCATGATTTTTCATACACTTTCAATTTTATGTTAACATGGTTAAAGTTTTGTTTTCTAAAATGTATTCGATGTTATCATTCAATTATGTTTCCCTCTATTATCCACTCGTAAATGTTCGTGATATGCTCTCTCAAACCTTGACGATATTGTATCTTCATTTTTTTTTCATGATTTCGACTCAATTATGTTACATTTTCAAAAAAAAATATAAATCCTCTGTGTTCGTTTGATACTAACATGTTGGCTTGGATTTGGTATGTAACAGTATATCAAATTGCTGTCATGGGTGTGTGAATGTAGAGATACCAGTACTTCGAGCAGACTGATTTCAAATGCATTGTATTCTCCCTGTGGCTTGAATAAATTGACATTTAGAATACATTTTAGTTCCGTTCATCAGCCTGCAGATACCAGTGCCTGTATCCATTATTCTTCCTTTATCATACCGACTCACATCTTTGCGAATTTTGCCTGCGTCGGCCCAGCGTTTTTGCAAATTAAAAACGTTCTTTTGACACACAAAGACGCTGGTCTGACTGTGGACTGACGTTTGGCGTACGCTCCATGAGCGCAGCCGAATGCCAGTCCACCATCTGATCCGCGTATACTCTGCGCGTGGGGAACGTTTTAATGTTTAAAAACGCTGGACCGACGCATGCTAAACAAAACGCAAAGGTGTGAGTCTGCCTTTTAAAAACGGGAAAGATGAAGCATCGAAAAAGCGTCGTATTATTTCAAGCGTGATTGTGGAATAACATGACAATTTTTCGCTCCACTTAGGGAGAATTTAATGCATACAAAGCAACTCTCTGCGCATACTAATTACGAATGCTCGATTTGTTGTCTGGTAACATTTCCTTTTCTGTCGCCAACCATGCCATACTCATCATTATGACAGCCGCTAATTTCAGGCGCACTCCTAATAGCAATCCTATTGTTCCGAGATGGAAACTAGCGACCTATTGTCACGCGTCTGCGGAAACTAATATACAAATCCAATATTGGTCTTCTTATGCCAATAACATTAATCATCAAGGGCTGGCCATGAAAATGCCGTCCTCGCACGAAGCATTCAATATTATTACCATTTGCCTCAAACAAATGCTAATTGTGATTACACCATGCTTGTTAAGAGATCTGTGTGATAAAATTGACCTTGTATAAGCCCATATGTGAATATACCCAAGCAAGTAAGAAGTGGATGTTGTGTGTATTTCTAAAAGCAAAATGGTGTTGATTTTCTTTGCGCTTCTGCTACAATAATACCAAGTAATAATTGTTTTATTTTCGAATCGGAAAAAATAACTCATACCAAGGAGCATGCAAATAATTTTACTGTATACCATTACCACAAAACCAATGATTAATTAGCTATTAAAAAAAAAAAAACGTTCCATGTCAATATTCTAATGAACTAATTATTTTAAAAGTAAAATGTGGAATTTCTGCACAGAAAAATATTAATATTCAATTGGAATATCGCAGATTTCCTAATACCATGAGGCAAGTTAAGAGATGTATGAATAATGAAAATGATATAATGTTAAACGTGCTTTCTTCTCCAACTTCTTAAAGAAAGAAGTAAAGTAGTAATAATAATAACAATATCAATAATATTAATAATAATACTAATATTGATAATAATAATGATAATAGCAATTATAATGAAAATAATAAAAGTAAAAGTAATCATGAAAATTTGTTCTTTATCAAGTCCGTGTCACGCCCTCAATCATGTCAATATCTCGCGATAAATTTGTGTCTGATTTCAGCCATTATGGCGCTCCGTAAACCATTTCACTCTGTCATGTCCTCGTTCATTATGATTGACAATGGGAGCAGGGATTATGGTAATGAATTTATTACTCAGCGCCCGTGACAATGGGAGAGAGAGGGGTTCTTAATTGAATTCTGGCGTGTGTAATAAAAATGAATTTGGAATGAGCCTTGTATCGTGGAAGTGGAAAGCTGACAAAATAAGCCGGGAGAGATTCAATTTTGTGAACGAGCCTGAACTTCAGATTCGGCATGTTCGAGGCTTTTTTTCTGTCTTTCCCTCTGTCTTATCCTCTTTCCCTCTCTTTATGTCCATCTTACTATAGATTATGCTATGTTACTCTTTCTCTCTCTCTCTCTCTCTCCATTATATCCCGATGTAAATAAGTGTACGTGTGTGTATGAGCCCGTATGTGTATGGGTTTGTGTTTGTTCGTAGGTCCCACTCTCTTGGTGGGTTCTATTAACTCTCTCTCCATCTCTCTCTCTCTCTCTCTGTCTCCGTTTCTCATATTTTCACATGTACAATCTTTCTGCTTTCATATTCTCCCCCCCCTCTCTCTCTCTCTCTCTTTCTTTTCCCTTCTTCCTCTTTGTTGACTAATCCGCATCCATCTTGTCGGTTCGTAACATGGTTGAATTGACCGCGCGCTGCAGCAGTAAGTGTTTATTCTGCGCAGATTTTGTCGCTCGCTTTACGCGAGCGTTGTTTGTTCACCTTACCATACGGACGAAAAGGACCTACCTCACCCCCCCCCCCCACACATACACACACCACACAACTCCTCTTTAATCTAAAACCATGGACTACTGTCACAAGGTTGTACCTGTACAGAATCATTGGAATCCAGTCTTTGGAAAATTCAGTCTTTGGATGTTCAGTCTCAATGGGTTACGGAAGTACAAAAAAAAAAGGGGGGGGGAAGAACCATGTTTGAACAAATCAAGACCTGATATCTAAAGAAGGATTCTTTCTCTTTCTTTATCTCAAGTCATCTCGCATAGTGCGAGACTGCGAGACTGATTTGCATAACTTAAGGTATTCCCTTGACGCGAGAGTGCGCCGCGAGCAAATTAGAATTCAGCACGCGGACAGGTTTTCACTAGAGTCCTTTTACAGAGAGACGCTCATAATTGAATGGAAGTGGGAAAAAACGTCCGACTTGAAGATCCCCATCGCATGCCAAGATTGAACTTCCCACTTGAGCAAAGTGGAATCCTCTCAAAATGCAGGAAAAAAAACACGAGAGAAAGAGAGGAGAGGTATGGAAAAAATGGAGGATAAAGATAGACTCTCTGTATCTTTCCAACATGGGTTTTCATCATCGAATTACTCTTCTCTCTCGATGGGCAGATAGATACCACTTTAGGAGACCATCTTATTCTTCTCTCTCCTCCCAAGCATCTTGCTAGTAGGATGCATTTAAGTGATGAATTACTTCAGAAATCTCATGTGCTTCTCTGCTCCTTATGCTGTCACATTTTACCTTTTAGCTTCTCGTTTTGGAACCCGCGTGTGTGTGGGTGTGTGTGTGTGTGTGTGTGATGGGTTGGATGGCGATTGGCGGTAGGGGTGAGTAGAAGTAGCCTTTCAGGGTGCCATGAGCTTTAATACTGCAAGAGAGAATGTATATCTTTGGTTGAATCAAAGACTGCTACGGGTATACTGTTATAACTTGCTTTCTGAACTAGATGAATGTGTTTTACGCAAAAAGGTGTGAAAAAACTGGGGTCTCTGAAAAATTGTATATTAACTAGGCAATTTTCTCTGCTCAAGGAAGCCTTCGCATTCGCTGAAATTTTAGCGCTCCTTACGTAATAACCATAATTTATGTGGATGGATCAAAGTTTCCCTTTAATACGTGCTGAGGACCATGATGTAAAACAGCTTGTATGCTGATCATGTTTTTATCCTCTGTAAATATGTTCAAATAAATAAATAAATAAATAAATACTAAATTATCAGGAATACTTATATTTAATACTAATACACTTATTTCTTGTCATGTAGGGGGAATTTGTCCATGGTGAAGACCCATATGCTGTAAGTTACCGACGAAACACAGCATGAACGACACTTCGGTTTGCTACTTTTTTTCCTTCTATTTCTCGCTTCCATGCAATAAAGGATTAAAGACTTACATTGGCCCATTATACTACTATATTATCCAATAAACCCACTGCACATTCTTGAATTAGCAACATGCTGTAGATATGATAATTACCGGATGACATGGTCCATAACTTAAAGACACCGGTCTCGCGGAATAATAAATTAGCACGACAGATGTGATAGGGCTGCAGATGCAATGGCGTGAAAATGCATACTCAAATTACATGCGCCTGGCGACATCTCCCCGAACCCGTGTAGACATGCATTATTCAAAAGGAATATCTTATTTTTCTCCACACTTTAAAGTCAAAAGACGATAATCAGACATATGGAAAATGTTATGCAAAGAATCATGATAGAATAATAGACTCGATGGTTAAGTTATTGAATAGTATTGCATCGAAATATATTGAACTAATATACACTTCACATTCAATTAATATGAACAATCGAAGAGAGATCATTGTCTACTGCTTTGGAGTCAAATAATAGACAAGCAGACAAGCGGAAATATGAGTTGAAAATTAGTAGGTATTATGACGATATAATTGATCCCATATTTGATATTGTATATGAAATTAAAGTTCACATCATAATGGAAAATTGTATTGTTGTATTGACAAGTGAAAACAACTTACATATACTTTGTTTTATAACCCCTTTATCTGTCAATCTATTTTTCGAGACCAAGTTGACTGCAATTTTATCCTTCCATCCACCCTTGAATGCGTGATAAACATTGCTTATAATCGAAGAAATGGCTGATTCAGTCAGTGCTATATTTACGATTCTAAACCGAAATTGCCCAAATATTACAAGTTCTTTGGTCATGTGCGTTTTAGGATAAGATAACTTAAGCCTGATGATTTATCCGGATGCGACCGGATGTCGTTTCGGCGAGTAGAGCCTGATCATTTCGCTGGCCGCAAACCACGTTCGTTCTGAGCGTTTATCCAACTTTACTCTTTTGGGAGATCGTAAATTGCTGTTTATCCTTTTAGATGTTCAAATATTGTTAGTTTCACTGATCTAAATAGGATCGCACATAGTTAAACTTCATTTGAGATGATCTTCGTGATCATTTGCTGAATGCTACCTTTAAACCATCTCTTCCTATTTCCCCCCTCTTTGTCCTTCAGGCTGTCTCTCAGTTTTTCACATCTTACCCAAAGCATTGACAGGGTCATGAATATATCAGGAGCAGAAAGCGAATCGAGCCCAGAAATGGCAATAAATATTCAATTACTTTTCACACTGCCTTCCTCTACCCGTCCAAAACGCTACGCGCTCACTCAACCGGCTGGTGTCGTTGCCAATTTGCTACGCTTAGCGATTACAAGAACACCTGCCCATGTATTTCGCAGGCCATCTTTCCCGAGGTCTACTGAAAAAAATGGTAAATGATCAAATATAACCCGCGATAAAAATATAAGCATGTTGTAAATTCGCTTCCATAATTCATTTATCAAAGCTAGATGCAGGTGAACGTTTTATCCAACGCCGCTTCGTTATCTTTTTGTTAGGCATTTTCATCCATAACCCATACATTCCCAAATGTTGAATTAACATTCAAAATGTTAAATAAGTAACAACCTAACACTAGGCACGTCATAGTCTCCATCTTTAAAGACTTTATCTGTAACATTGTTATTTTCCGATCAGAAAGAAATCTCAAATAAAGCTAATTCTCATATCGGATTCTATTCAGATGGATGAAAAACCAACAAGGAATTAAATCAAGTTACTCATGCACTAGAATGCCTAAAGAGGTAACATTTTATAGTTTTGCTCCCAGTTTGAAGCACTAAACGACGATATTGAAGTTTAACATTTTCGCGTAAATCATGCTACATCGATAGTTATTCAGATGATAATTAGTATCTGATAGCTTAGATACTTTAAGTGAAAACAACGTTAACTAATTGACTACTAAATTCCGTAATTCACATAGACTTTGTGTAGGGACTACCCGGTTCCAGTTATAAATTGTACATATAATAACTTTAAAAATGGTGACCACAGCTTGCTGTTGGGACGGTATCCATATACTGCATATAACAGATCACGTGGACATAGCACCACGTGATTAAGATGGCCGCATTTTAAATATCAGCTCCGCCAGTGGTTTAACAAGGCATTGCCGAGGCGGCCGGCCTATCTCAATAGCGAAGCGTAACATGATCGGCATTTCTCAGATGAGAAAATTTCCAACCATGTTTGTCAAAATGGGTATCTGTCATCTTGCTTTGCAAAGTATCGCTAGCAAGAGGCGGAAATTACTGGGCGCATTCTATCCGCCGGTATCGAATCACTTTCAGAGATACCCTACTTGCAACTCTGAGTCCCAAAAGACGAAGCCGAGATTGAAAGCGTAAATTGGATTTACGAACAGGTTTTCTTTTGTCACTCCCTCTCTCTAAATCTATCAATTTCTTGCGTGGATTGTTATGTTGTTTTTGTTGCTTTGCTATGTCTTTTGCATCGATTTATTATCATTCTGCATGTATTTTTTTCTTCAATTTCCTTCTTTTTGTGGACGTTGATATTCTAAACGCCAGTATATGCAATGAAATGCAATGAGAAGGTAGTTCTGAGAAAAGCTAAGGTGTCTTATTTTTGTCCTTAAGAATGAAATTTTACTAGATATTGAATGAACTGTATAATCTTGCATAACTACATCATTATAACTACATCATTACAATAAATCTATTCCACATCTACTAGCCTGCTAAAAGCGAACTACCTTCCCTTTTAAAGTCAGAAATACGACACCAAAATGCTTACGAAACGAGACTGATATTAGGTGCAACACCGGGAATGGACGAATTTCTCGCACAAGAGCGACCGGAACTCACACATAACAGGTTAAAAGCTTTCACAAATTGACCGTGAGTTGTCCTCTGGAAGGCAGCCGAATGCAATGGTCGATATCATTCTTCCTCTCCTCCTTTTTTTGTGTTTAGTTTACATTATATTCTAAAGTAGGGTTAACAAAGCGAACATGATTCACACATTATACTCGCGTTCATGCACCCTGAAATGTTTAAAGCAAAACATGAATAAGCGAAATAGTTTATAATACCATAAAGGTAGCACAGAGTAACACTAAAAGATTTATGTAAATAGATTATTTTCATTACAGTTTATTTTTTACTAATAATATGCTCAAATTTAAACACAAATAGATCATCCATGCCTTGTGAAAAGCCCTTTTGTTTGTATACTGTATTCAATACCGAGAGGGTTAGTTTTTCAAAATTTATAAATTACTTGTTAATTTTTAGGCTGTAGCCTTTTTAACACAACCCTTTAGCATCTTTTGCTTGTGGTGTAGACTGTTTAATAAATGAAATAATGAACGGAAATTAGAACAATGCATTTGAAATTTCCTATTTGAGTCATGAATCAGTTCTTAGTTGTCACCTTGACACAGTTAATACGTTTACGTCACTTCTGACGTACCGAAAATATGAACGATATTTTATTTTAAGTAACTTACAAATTGTATAATTTTGTAAAAAGGCAAACCTTGCCCTAAAAAAATTAAGTTAATGGCATTCGGAACCATTTTAGAAACAAGATGCACTATTATATCTATTTTTTGTACTATGACCAAACGATCAAAGAAAGCAGTTGCCTACACGACATGAGTTTACGTCATAGCCCTATACACTGTCTGCCACACAGTCAATACCGCGTGTTATTGATGCTATTCACAAAGAAATAGAACCAGCATGCGAAGTCATTACTCTTATATTGAGTAGGCAGAGTCGTGGTAGTACATTGTCGCGTCGCCCATTCAGATGGAAGTTGTATATTACCCAACATAGATTGTAGATTACAGCGTAGATTGTAGATTACAATGGCTGTCAACCGGGAAGCCTTTACAAAGAATCCCGCGTTGTAATCAAAGGAATACGTGCTGGGGCTTAGTGCAGTACGTCGTTAAGCAATACCAAATACAAGGCCATGATCATGCAGGCGATGTGATTTGATTATGAGCTCGCGATCGATATCCATCGATAGAGCACTAAGTCAACATCTACTGCTGATGAAAAAGTGTATGGAACGCGGCATGTAATAAAAACGCGGGTTTATTTTCATTGCACCGGCGCGCCGTGATATTACGTACGGTGTCACAAAAAAGTGCAATCTACAAGAAATTGGTGAAATTCCTGTGCGCGCTAATCTTCCATTGTCCTGGGATGTTGATTTTGTAACGCGAGTATGAGGTGTAAGTGAGGAGGTTTTGAACAATGCATGATGATCGTGAAAAATCTAAGATACTGTTATTTACATAGAGCTCCTTTTACCGGCTGGCTCGCATGAACCCAACTATACACACATGAACTTTACATTGGACTTTTTCGAATATGACATGCTTGAAATCTTACTTTTTAAGAATCACAATTCTAGTTCTTGTGACTATTGTCACGCCTTTATCTCAATCTCAATCACACTTCTTAGGCATGTAACATAAAAGAGATACGATAGATTTTGCAATTAATCGTATCTCTACGGTACATGTTTTGCCATAGACTTACGATAAATATTTATCGTAAGTTTACTTGCATCTTTTATGTTACAGGCCTCTTATTTCATCTAGTCTTTGCTCCCCTTTTCGACCTCATTTATGCCTCGACTCTTTCACTTTTTCTGTCTATGCATACTTCCTTTCCAAGAAATCAAAACTTCTCGCATATTCTCCTTGACGCAGAAAGTATTATATGCGCAACCTCACTCGGCCCCATCTGTAAAGAAGCACTCGAACGCAAAAGCATCCATCACGGATGTATTTCGTGATCATTCCTCTTAAAATATGGCATAATTTGTAATGGAATCTGTCCCGCCCGAAGTCTTCTGACTCAAATCACACAAATTAGAAGTACCGGAATAATCACACTCCGCGAGATATATATTACCAAAAATGAGAAATAAAATCGTAAGATACTATAATTGTCAGAAGGTTGTATAATAGGCCGTGTCATACACATTAATTAGCATCTAAAATTACATCCATTGAGTATGGCATAAGCACTAGAATGACGAAGTGAGGTAGCGAAAAAGGCAAATAAGAATGAACACGAATTGGGTAACCTTATCTGACGGCCCTCTACGTTCATATAGGTACTGTAGAATGCAAAAGATATGATGTCACTTTTTGAATCGCGCCCACTTGAAAATGAATATATCTCAAAACCGATGAACGATGATGTACACTTGAAACCAATCTGGAGAGGTAAAATTCGAAGAGGAGATGACTTCAGGTCCCTACCGAATCTCATCTGCATAATGGTCAATAATATGTTATTTTTTGTTGCCCGTGTTCCTTGCTAACCGTTCGCTAGGTATTATGACCTAAAAAGGATGAATAAGAATACACTCGGTATATTGATCATAGATACTAAAATAATATAAAGCAATGCTTAATATTGGGTTGAGTACGTTTTTTTTTATAATTATTTGTATGATATTGTGCGTAATATCATATCACATTTTGTATTGTAATCGGACTACTGGTAGAAAACGCTAAATATTCAACGCATCAACATTATGTGCCCATTTTCACCGAATAAAATTTAAATTATGAATAATATATTGAAGTTAAAATGAGCATTTTTTTAAAATAACCTATATATTTCCGAGCATCTATATTAACAGTCACATCTTAAATTCCTTGTGTTATCTAGTTTATCTCCTCATAACCTGCTTCCCACTCATTTTCCCTTTCAACATCTACCGCATATTCCACCCAACTAATAAACCGAGGAAAACGGACAATCTCTTCCCATATCTAATTTGCATAGATGACATGGGTGTTGACTCTGTCCACGGCAGGTTCTTTCTGGTAGAACATACAGAGTATTAGATGCTGGCGAGACATTACTACGGGTCGGCTTCGCACCAGACTTTAATGAAAATTTCCATCACTCCCATAATCGAATTATTTCCCATTTTTATTGTAGCATATTCCAAATCATATTCAAAGAATTTGACGAAACGACTCACATAGGCTGGGATTTTATTTTGAAGAGATGTTTCGAATGAAATTGTTTAGAATAAAGCATTTAATACACTTTATTATTGCTTGAAACGCCATCTTAGAAAAACGAGAACAATGAAAAAGGTAGAACTAAGCTTTATTAGACGTCAAATCGAGCAAAATTATATTTCTTATCGATTCAATGCTTCAAAATTAATGAAACGAAAATTAACAAGCAGCTACTCTTCAGATTGATATTTACATTATGATGTTTAAATTCAATGGTATAATTTACGGGGAAAACCCTATCGGTGTAAACGGTATTCCCGAGCTTGAAATATTAATCATTTGATTTTATCAATTGTATGGCTGATAATTAAGGTTTTGTATATTTTTTTTTCATGATTTGAAAATTAGGCGCTGAAAATCTGGAATGATGGACAGATAGGAACGGCAAGGATAGAAACATTATTAATGGTACATTTAGGAGATTATCCAGACACAATCATCCAAAATGATAATTCTTTGGTATATCATTGTTTTGAATCTATTCATAATTTATGTCAATATCTAATCATAGTGATAATTTACGCTCGTCGAATTGTGCTCTCTACCAAGAACTAACTCGAAAATGCTGTTTAATGATTAATTCTGCTAAAATGCAGTATATGATTTAAAAAAAAAAATTAGTCAGATGAAGTATTAGATATCTTATGTAAAATTTATGACCATCGCTTATCATAATTGTAACACAATGAAAATGTATTCTTTGTAGATTATAGTGAATATGTTAGCTAATTTTTCTCTTCAGTCTTGTAAAAAAAACGGATCTATATTGCATTAAGGGCGCCAATCGTGCCCGTTGCTTATACCAAGTGGATGAGTCATAAATTTGCGATGAATGGATTGCTCATCCCTTCCTTCCATCCTTCTCTCCCTCCTTCCTTCCTTTCCCTCCATCCCTCCCTCCCACCCTCCATCTCATTTTTTCCTTCGCCCATCGTCCAGATTTACAGCAGAACGAGATCCCCTTTGATATTTCGCGCGCATGAAAAATCACGTACATCACAAAATTACCCGCCCGACGTGAGCGGCCATCTTTGATTGATGGTATTGTTGCTGGGCAGATAGCTTAATTCGTCCTCTAAATATCATCGCGATGTCCCTTCGAAAGCCTCTTCATTAAATTACAATTAGGGATTTGTCCTTGATTATGTTGATTCCATTCGAGATATACCTTCGAGATAATTGATTAAACGAAATGGTTTGACTTTTATTCAACACGAGGCTTACATGTATTAGCATAGTGACATGCATTCGGAAATGTATACTTCACTTCACGTAGACATCGCCTGTAATGTATATTTGTGTGGCTCGTAGTTCACTTTGATATGCATGTAGTATCATGTGATATAATATTTATATGAAAGTATTTCCGTTTGATAAATTTAATTTCGATATATTGTTTTCAAAGAAACTCTATGAAATATTTTCAGTATAGCACCATCAAACATCAAACGAGATACAAAGTGTATTAAAAGAAAAGGAACAAGAAAGGACAGTAATCCCAAAGTGGCGTTCCATATATAAGGGCACTTTTTCTATTTTCTCTCATTACTTTCTTTAAAATCTTACATCAGCTTTCGTTTTTTATCGCTCATGGGACATTTTGACTGGTGAAAAATGGAAACAGAAACAATTCATACAGACACACTGCCGAATAAATGTTAGACCTCGTCGGCATTCTGTAAAGTTTGAACACTTGTCAGCTCTTTTACAATCAACTCGTAGCATCCACACAGGGCAGATATTTGGTCCTTGATTTCACTGTCTCTCAAAAAGTACAAATATCTTTCAACAATTACATCATCCGAATATATCTGTCTTTATTAGGTTAAAATTGAAACTAATAAAGTGTCCAACAGTGAATTTAAGACTTGGGAACATTGTTGGTCATACGGACTGACGCCGCAAAACTTGAACATTATAGTCAACTAAAAAAATGCACACGGGAAATCCTCGCCGACACCAACTTTCACATTCTAAAAATATTTCTCAACAATCGCAATAACGAGATATGCATTTTTTTTTTCTTTTTTTAACTGAAACTTTAAACTTGTCCCACGGTGTATTGAAGACCTAAAAACATAATTGGAGATCTTTACGGAGGGTCGCCAGAAAAAAAGTTCTTTTCATTCCCTCGGTGATGAAAAAATACCTTAACAGCAGACAGATATAAAACACAGAGGCACTCCTTTTCCTACTTAACCTCTTTAAATGTCCACACGGAGACCGTCCCGACATGTGTTCATGTGCCATTTCGTCTTCCGATTTTCCCCTATATGCTTTTAAGATGGCATGCCTGAGGCGTTTAAATCCATTTGCTTTCTTGAAAGACAATTAGTGTTTTGGTATAGCTTTCATTGAAGAAGAACAAACACACATATATGGGAAATGGACTTAAGCGTTATCGACCCGGTCTTTAAATAATTTTTAGTTTTTTCTTAGGATAACATAAAATTCGCGGGTCAATATACAAAATCAATGAAGTAAGGGTTAGCACAGAAATTCATGACTGTGAGTATTTTGATAATAAACGTGACAAACTTTGTCTATTTTGTTGGAATTCGTAATTTATTTTCTGTATTTTTTTTTTTTTACTTCGTCCGAATTGAAAGCAATTTCAAATCCAATCGGACTTTATAGTGATCATTAAAAAAAAACAAATTTGTATTATGCATTTGAACCAATCCACTTTATGCATGTACGACCTACTTTACAAACTTGCAACAAAAACTGGATTTGTAATTTTGTGTCAACGTATTCACAAAGGCTTAAGCATCAATCAATTCAGAATAATTTTGGACGCTATTACCACCATGAAAAATAACAAAATGCTTCCTATATTCAGTACTGCCTATATTGGCAGCAGTTGCTGTGAAGTATAATTATATCTCTGCTTCAGCTTCGCGATTCAACTCACGTAAAACAAAGGAAGGAGACAAACTTGAGTGCGAATTCAACCGAATAATTTGGGCCAAATTACGCTCTTTGCATGCGCATACAAATTGTGCGAGCATAGAGAGGTAATTAGATAACTGTCAAAGCGTATATTCGTTTAATATTAGCCTCATGGTTCTCTGGAAGTGGGCTGCTACGACCGACGGGGAATAATAAGTACTATTTGACCTTCTTTCACATCACGTGATATAAAAATAAAAGCTTGCAGGGAAAATGCTAATCTACTCACCACGTATTTTTTCACTTTCTAATAAACTGTGATGGAATTAAAATAAGGGTGAAGGCTGCATAATTCAAGATTCAGTTTTTGATTGATCTCTTATTGATGCACTTTCAAAATCGTCCTATTCCAAATCTACATTGTTTAAAATATATAAAAGTAATGTAATGGATGAGATATCCGTTATGTTATGTAGTCCTAAAAATACATCGTTCCATCAATTTGCTGGGTTATACCAAAAATAAATTACCACAATTACTATTGTGTCACCGTTTGCTGTTCGATGCAGATTATGTTAAAGGAAAATAATTACTAAAAAAAAAATCATAAATCCCTAAATCGACGACCCAATAAACATTCAAAATTACAATATTTCACGCACATTGATAACTGTTAAATTTTCAATACGCTTTTTGGCAATAACATTAAGTTGGTTACATTTTATTTCATTGGAATGTTCTAAAAGAGAATAACATTTTGATGTTATCATTTGCGGTGACATTGTAATACAAATTTAGGCGTTAACTACTTCTCTTGCTGATCGAATTATCTTTGCAAAATATGTATATACGAAAGTTAAAAAAAAAAAAAAACCGTTGAAAATTCAAATACTTACTTCTTGCAAAGACGACCTTTCAATTCTAATCTATGGTACATCCATATGTTATTGTCATCAAACCGTTTTTCATTATACATGATTGCAATGAGCCTATTATTAAAGTCTGTTCTCTTGCGTATAAAATGTTAGAGAGGAACGTGGCTTATTAATTTCCCAAGAGAAAAGCATTTTACAGGATGGTCATTATATTCTCATTTCTTTTTTCCATTACGATGGTCTAAATTAATATTAAGAAACCCACCTTAATCTGCAGATGTGTGTTGATATATCATTCGATTTTCTAGAATATCATAGAAAACCAAATCATAGTTTCGTGAAAATCACATTCAGTTGACTATAACGTTCCAACATTGATTCTGTCCTAAAATTTAACTTTTCTGATGAATTAACGCTCTGTCAATCAGCGTTTAGCAAAAAAAAATATATCAGAGATATAAAATAGATAACTTCTGCGTGAAATAAATCAGTTGATTAAAAATACATATGCATTAATTTATAACTTTAATGAAGGTAAGAAAATTTAAAATAAAAAAGCTGGTTGTCGAGCAATGTACTCAATTTACTTTGATTAGCAAATAATCAGATGTGATCATTCTCCTTAAAAAAGATAATTTTCTAATCTATCCCGTTCTTATCGTTAGGGCATCTAATCCTTTTGGAATTATGGCCTACAAATTAGATTTTTCATAAACAGCCTTTTTGTATATTTCAACCGCAGATATATAGATTTTATACTGAGGTTAATCCCAACGCACATTGATATTTTAATTACACTGCGAATCGTGAACATTATTTTATAACTTTATACTTTTGTCTAGAGAATTAGCTCTTGTATGATCCGCATTGTATGACTTCACTGGATAAAAAAATATTTAATCACATGCATATAAATAATTGTGTTGCAGAGAATCGGTTAATAATGATAAAGGCGTACACCGCAAAAACGGAAAATGGATTGTTGGATAAAGTAGAGATTAATTCCAATCGGGAGCATAGTACGGTCAAACTAAATGCTTTAAGATGCTTTTCACCAATGGGTCTTGATTAAATCGGAAATGGACCACTATGGTTTCCAAATGAATGTGTATTTAAAGTTGACGAGATCAAATCTTAAATGTCTTTGTTATATGCAGATTGACCCCGGAGAATATCTCCCTGCCTCGCTTGTCCAATTTATGCGTTTAGGCGAAGACGTTGAGAGGAAGAAAAGGGAATGATTTAAGGTAGATTATCTCGAGTCAACCGCAACTGGCGTTTGATTATTGGCGGAGCTGCAATGCGGGATGGGTGCCCGCCCCGGCGCAGAGGTGCATTCATTAAGGAGCGCCGCATTATGCATGCGGGCGATGCATTAGGATGAGGGAGAGAGAGAGATAGAGGAGGAGGGTGGAGGAAAGAGGATGAGAGAGAGAGGGATGGAAAGCAATCTGCCTTGAAAAACGCCACTCGCTCGATAGCGTCCCTCATTCTCTTCCCGGTCAGCATTCGCGCATGAGGTGGTGTGCCGTCGAGCGTGTGTTTCTTCCAAGCTTCTAGACGTGGCTTCTCCCATCCATCGCCTCCGTGCACAACCCCATCACAGGCGCCACTCCACAGATTTCTCGCTGCGAAAGAACCATCATCGGACCGCTCCACGGGCCTCTCGCTCTTAGCTCTTACTGCAACCAGTACATCTAGTATTACATACAGGCGTATTCATCAACCAATCACCAATCCTCTCCCCCAAACCAGCCCGGATATTTCTCCCTTTTACAGCATCACTCTCACTCTCGCACAAACCTCTTAGGCATCTATTCACCTTTTCTTTTCTCCGTCTCTCCGACGCCGTGAATTTTAATCAAGTATGCACCTGCTCGCCTGAGGGGCGAATTCTACGTCCGTCGATTTCGAAGCGACGGAGAGCTAAGCGAACGCGGGGCACTAGCTGGGGAGAAAAAGGGGGAAAGCCTTCCTTCTTTGCATAAAGGACGAGAATTCGATTTCGAGAGTGGGTGTGTTTTTGTCTCTCTTTAAATTAGAGCCGTTCGGAGCACGAATGCAGATGAGTTCTTGTCCATTTTCGCTCGAATCGCTAGACGGGGAGAGTTCGGAGACGCACTTAGTGGCGAATCCGCATCTATCATGCGTGAATTTGTCTTGGGGTTCTTGCCGACTTGACCCGAATGGAGCGATGTGCGCGTCATGGAATGACGTAAGTCTCCGCCTAAAAAGAGATCGAAGCGTCTCTTCCTCACATCAGGCATTATCTCAGCTGTTCTACCAACCACGAGGAAGAGTTGACAGAGAAAGCGGGGCAAGACAGTTGGAGAAGATCACCACTACACTGTTTAAAAACGTACACCAGAAGATAGAGCAGTGAATACGGTGAGATTGTGGATACTTTGTTTGCGAGAGCGCGAGGGAAAATTCACCTAAGGAGTTCTACATCTACTGTAGATTTATCATGTAAAGCGGCGCCAAATTCACTTTCCATGTTAAAATGGATTCACGCTTTGCATGGGTTCGCGGCACCAATTACTCAATGGCGACGAACCAAGCCTACACAATATAAACCAAGGTCAGTAGAAGAAGCTTGATCGTGAATGTAATATATTTATTATCTCTTTCTTTCCTATCACTCTCCTCCACTCTCCCACACCCTCTCCCTCCGCCAGTTTGCGCATTATCATCCACATCATCCCCGCGCTCTCTCCCGCACCCTCTTCCTCGCTTATTCCGTACGCCAGCGCGCAAAAACCACGCCATATGCTTTCGTATGAATTCACGACCGTGCCATAAATAAATGAGTGTCAAAATTGCGTCACAAACGCCTGCTTTTTAGAGTTAATACGCGGCCATATCGGAGCAGAAAATCTCGGTTTATATGCGTCTTTACTGCTGCGTGTTTTAAAGCATCTAACTTGGTCATCGGAAATAAATCATATGATGCTGATCGTTTGATGCAAAACGGAGAGGAAAAAGTTGAATTAACATATGTTGGCATTGGAATCCTTTGTTGGCTCCCGTTTTTCTTGCTAGATGGATGGAGAAGGAGAAAGGGATAAAAGCTTCATGATTCATCATGCCCACTTCTTAGCATTCTTAGAATGCATCCATTAGTCATCTGTTAACATGACAACATCATTCCTTACCATTCTATACTACTCGACTGCAGCCTTACAAGGTACGTACGGGTTTCCATTTATACATTTTCAATTTTTCGCTCATATTTTTTTGCATGATCGTGTGAAAATTGCTACAATTTGTATTCTTCATTTTCTGTGTTCGTTATAATTTGCTTCACCGTCTTGTGGTTTTCCTTCCACTTTTCGTGTGGTGTTCAATATTGGCCCTTTACTGCGATAATGTTGCTACTTTGCATAAAATGTATAACGTCTGATACAATAACGTCAACCATACTATATCGTCGGCATTTTTACGGAATCTTTAAATACAGTATATATTGCTTCGCTGGTGAAATATATATGACGTTCCATAATTTTGGAAAAAGGCATGACCGCATAAACAATGTGGTGCCCGAGACAGTTTTGTTCTGGAAGATATTTTCCATAATCATAGTTGATCTTATGATACCAATTTTGTGTTGTTATTGTTGTCGGGTTTTTGTGGGCTTTTTTTTTTTTTTTTATAGATATACCAATTTCATTTTGTATCTCCCCCCCCCCCAAAAAAAAAAGAAAACTAATAATAATAATATTAAAGTCATGATAAATTCGCTGGTAATGCATTTGCAGTTCAATCGAGGGGCATTTCTAATTGTATGCCTCTTCTTTTCTGACATTTGTACAATGAGAGTAATATCATCACGTCATTCTTATCCCGTTTATGAATCATCCATTTTTATAATTTTTCTCCACATTCGGTGCCAATACATTACTCACCATGTGCCATGCGATTTCTACCCCAGCCTTCTCGCCTGATTACCCCTGCATCATGCTCAGCCAACCTGCACGCCCGTCCCCACATATCACATATCCCGAGCGAAAAAAAAAAATTATCATAAAAGCAGAGCAGATTGACAGAAAGGGACCTGAAATGGTGATTAGTACTGAGAAAGGGATTGAGAGAGAGAGAGAGAGAGAGAGAGAGAGAGATGAGAAGAGAAGGAGAGAGAAGGAGGGAGTAAGCAATTATGTCTCCCCCAATTAATACGCTCATGTTGACTTTTCCGCGACCGCACTTTCATTTTTCACCTTTGATCGGCGCATTATTACTCGAAAATATACACGCTTCTTTGCGACAAATACACTGCTGACACAATAACCACCACCCTCCTGCTTTTTTCTTTTACTAGTAATTCACATCCCTTTTTGTATTGCCCGTGCGTGTTGTGTGGCGTGAGTACAATAGTATGCTCCGCTAGCCGCCATTGCTGTGTGCACTGTGCGTTTTTTTGTGCAAAATGTCAAAGCCGTCTATTTGTGGGTTTGTATCTTTGTTCTCACCACCGAGTTATGGTAATAAAAATTGTAAAGATACATTTGTCTTGATTACTAAAAATATCTTCCAGAATCTTCATCTATAGTTGAGCATCATTACGTTGATATTGAAAAAAGTGAAATCCAGTGCGTAAGTGCTTTTTCTATATGTAGATTAGTAACCTTGCATGATATTGGTAAAGTATGTCTATTTTCATTATTCTATGTCTTGAATCATCTTATCAATCTATTTTTAATGACTAATAATACAATAAAATGAAGTAAAAAAGTATGACATTACACATAAATAAATCACAAAACTACTGTAAATTTTAACTATTGCTCTTTATTTTCTTTTTAAATGCTTTGAATATTTTTTTATTATGACTCAAACTAAATATTTCTTTCAATGGTGTGTAAAAAGTAACCTGGAATGTATAAGGGCCGTCAGATGGATCTTTAAATACAATAACGGTAAACGTTTGACACCATCTATTCATCTCCTTGGAATGGGTTGAAATGTCGACTAACATTAATATCAGAATATTAAATAAGGGAATTTTTGAAAGAACACGCTAGTATCACCCACTGGTTTCTTCAATGGAATATAAATTTATGAATTTTGATGAAAACCAGGACAAGGACTCATCAATCAGCCCATGGACATTCTACACTGAATCAGAATACAGAAACAGCATACTATAACGTCATCGACGGAAGTGACCACGCCGCCATTTTGTTTTCGCTGCTACACTTCACTCTTATCCATCCCGTTCTTAGTGTTCACTGCGATCCTTGATTTACATTCTAAAACAATTAAGGCACGCGGTGAATGCCAAGGCTCGTGGGTGAAATATCATCTAGAATTAGACGGCTAGCTTCAGTTTACATCCGGGATATCGACAACCAGATGACCATGGATACCCGGATTTAGAAGGATTTATACGTGGAAGGCTATTCATACAAGGTAGCCGGTCTGAGGAGGAGATTAATCTAAGTGAGACTTCATTAGCATGATCAAATTGACTGTTATTCCAGATTTAGATTTTTACTTTAAAAGCAAACTAAATCAGTCTTTAATTTGTCATAATTTCAGAATGTAGGTTAGGGACAGAATTCAATTTAAAGAATCAAGCAGACGAATACTTCAGTTTTGTAATTTGCATTTCTCCATTGACTAAGATCTTAACTTAAATCGTGTCGTTTGTCAGATCCCTGTTTGTAATTAATTTTGATTTTACAAATATGCAAATAAGGCATGCAGAGTGAATTAAGGGACAACTAACTAATTTCAAAGAAAGCAGACTTTATTAATAGATAAAATATTCTTGCTAAAACTTCGATGAAGACCATTCAGAATAATTGTATAGAGGTACATACATTACATACTATTAACAATGATTACTATTTTTTCCTTCCTTGAAATTATTAATAGTGTACAAGCCTTATTCAAATGCATACATTTATTTCTTTGTTACAAATATCGAAGAAAAGGTAGCCTAATTAGAACAACACTTGCTTTCATTGGGAACCTTAAAAACAACATAATAGAATAAAAACACTTCAAATTAAATGTAATAGACAGGAAATGGCATCTTCTTGCTCATTCTTGGTATAATATACTTCTATAATTGAGCCATCTTATTCTTAATTAATTTCATACATCTGCTTACAAGTATCGGACCATTGTGTGAACATATTAAAATGGAAATAAAATTAAGCAAGTGCTAAATAATGAACACCCAATTCAATAATTTTCGATTTTGATTTTCACTATGTCGAATATTCTTCTTACCAATGGAAAGTTGTTCTTAAACAGTGTTAAAGTTTATGAATTTATTCCTAAAATTAAAAAAGGAATGTAGAGTGAAACATTTTCATCTGTGTCAAAATACTGAGTAGTGAGTGAATTAGAAAAATACTCCATGTCTTTGAAGATGTTGATCGGAATAATTAGGTTTTAGTAGAGTAATCATCCCTTCACATTTTGGTACTAAATTAAAACTATGGGTTATGAAGCAACGCAAATGGCCAGTTCATTGAATGATATTGTTATATCACCATAATAAAATGGTGAATGAGGTAGAAGTTGCATTCCTAAAAGATAATAAATACTATTCAAAACTAAAGCAGCGGCGGATGAAAAACGTTGCCTATCCATTTCTGTGTTTACCTTTGGTAACGTACCGCCTGCATTTTGTGAGCTACGTGTTAGATTTTTTTTTAATAGGGTCAACCATTTCATCATAAAATATTTCCATCTGAACAAGAAACCATCTTCTGCTGAGCGAAGACAAAATTAACTTTTCAGCAAAATCTATTACTGCTGCATACGGAAAGTCATACACACACTCACACACATTTAATCACACACATATAAAATAACACACACATAAACAACACCTACACATGAACGGTTCTTCTTTTTTCATCTACATAATTGTTCACCAAAATCATAATGAACCATTCAAATCAGGAAAGGATAATGATGCTGTTGTTTACCCACATTGTTTTCAATTTAGAAAGCAAGCTTTAATATGTTGCTCAGACGTTGCAATTGATCGCAAGTTGCACTTGATCGGAACGTGCCAATCAAAATCATTGTTTCATGCGCGTCTTGTTAAATGCGCATACCGTACGCGAATGAAAATGCGCGTTACAGTTGGCAAAGTTGCAGTTGATTTGCAGTTGATTTTGAGCAACACCCCATAAGTCCGAACATTTTCCATTCCCAAGGGTGTATTCCAGCGGAAATGCTTCAGTTAAGTCACTAAATTGGCCACAATGGTCACTTCCAACCTGACCCAATTCCCGTCTGGGTATATAGAGTGCAGTATAATGTGGATGAATTGTTTGCTGAAGGAAATTAACGTCATTGGTCGGTTCAAAACGTGACCGTCTGGTTGAAAGGCGTGAGTCAGAACCACTAAACAACGAGGCTTTCGAAGAGGGGTTCGTTAGAATCTATCGAATTCAACATTACACCCTTGGTGTGTTTACTTATTGACTACCAAATTCTGCCATTCATATATACTTGGTAGAGGGACTTCAGGTTTCCGATAATTGGTTAAGATCTACGATAGATTGCGTCTGCAACAATATCTTTCGAACACTTCTCATTTTTAGTTTTGGTATCATGACGATATTAATAATCTTTTAAAGTTTTCTCCCCCTTTTGTGTGTGGGTCCATCTATGTACACACTAAGAAATTGGGGTACAGTTAGGGTTCAAAATCACGCAAAGTCACTAATTTGAACCCCGGCATCCTCATTATACCCTATGAGGTTCAAAATTGTGCGTTGTACCCGAAGGGTACAACGTTGAACCCCTCCGATTTGAAACTAGTGCAGAATGCAGACCCCACTCTCTATACGTGATCGGAAATGAATGCTGATTTTGTTCTTATTTTATCTTTAGGAACTCTATTTCATACGTAATAGATTTAATTTATTACTGTGATTTTTTATTCCGTTCATCCTTACAAGATTCGGAAGAAAAAAAAACATTAATACATCGATGTTTTGAATAAAGTTTATAAATAGCAGACTAGAAAAGGAACATGTCTTAACCAAGGGCGAGCGAGCGAGGTGACAGTGGCTGACCAATCAGGTGGCACTATTTCACGAACAAACAGGGTTGGTATTGAGGGTCACTATTGAGGGTCGATGTTGACTGAGGCGACGTGGCGTGCGGCTGAAATCGGTTTGTTCGGGACAGTCTTTAGGGTTCGTTCCTGTCTGTGGGTTCGAAACCAGGTCGCATACCGTCTTTCGGGTGCATGGAAACGTTAAGATGGCGACCCTCTTTCTCTCTTCTTCTTCTGGCATAAATTATTCGGAATTGGATGATACACGCCTGTAAACTAATACCTTTCCTTTCCTTTTTTGCCAAACGCTAAAGATCTCATTTTGTACCCTAATGGTACAATTTTGCATCCCTGGGGTACAAATGTGTTTCCAATAGGGTACAAACTTGTACCCTTGGTTGGGGTGCAAAAATTGCACCTCAAATTTAGGGTTCAAACTTGTACCCCATAGGGTTCACCCGGTGTTACATGGGATTGTACCCCTAGGGGTGCAGAGTTGTACCCTAATTTCTTAGTGTGTAGAATGCTATATATAATGGGCAATTGTTTACTCAAAACTGGGCAGCATAAACATAATTATTGGTTAAAATGTGTCTAAAGCACGATGGAATTACAATACTTTACCGAAAGCTGGACCTATTTAGTCACACGGACAGTATGTTACTTTAATTTTTTTTTCACCCTTTTAAGAGTGAAGGTATATATTTCTCCATAAATTTGACATAGACGTGCGACAACTTGGAGTATACCTTATTCCGATTTAAAATGACTAAATGTAATAACACAGTTAGGTTAGGGACCATATAGAGTCAACAATGCACCAACTTATGGGGCAGTCACATCACAGGCTGATCATACCTTATTGCCAAAACGGAATTATCTTAAAAGGAGACCGATACCTGGAATTTTTTAGACTCTCATTGGATGAAGAGAAATCAGAAGAACAAACTGTGAACATTTAAGCAAAATCGGACAGCCCGTTCAAAATATACAAATTTTTAAAGTCATAGGCTTAAAACGCAAAGGTGTTAATACGTCGTTAGATGGTTAGATGGATCCTAAGCACAATTTTCATCAGTGTTCAGGGGAGATGAGTCAGGACAACTCCCTGACACAGGACCATCTCCTTTCCATCGTATTGAAAATCCTCAATTGAGGGAATCAATTGCACAAAATGTTCTAAATGATCCTTTTTCTTTTTTGCTAAGACGTATTCACTCTTTGTACCAAATTCTTAACATAGACGCCAATACAATACCTCTATGCTAGGAGGGAGGGGGTATAAGAAGTTTAAAAAAATATTTGATTACTCGACTTTCACCAAAATGGATTAAGTGCCTTTTATGTTGAAAGCTCTTCAATTCATTGATCAAATAAGACATTAATTTACAGTTCAGGATTCGAAGTTAAAATAATTCAGTTCGGCACTAGGTTGGGATAAGCCTGCCGATATGACTGCCCCATTTCTTTACAGTAAAGCCCCGGTCACATAGGACCCCGGAAGCAACACGATTCACCCCGACTCATTGTTAATTCACAGTTCACTGCCTCAGAACAACGAGTAGGGGTGAATCGTGTTGCTTCCGGGATCCTATGTGACCGGGGCATTACGGGGCAGCCAGATCTGCAGGTATCCCATCCTGTAACTGTATCATCTTAAATTTGAACTATAAATTATAAATCGATGGTTTATCTGATCAAAAAAAATTTACAGTTAGAGACTTAATAGAAAATGACGTAAAAATCAGATTTCAAACGGAATAAAACAGTAAAAATTACAATTTTGTTGATGGGATTGTGTGACTTTCCTATAACGATCACGGCCCCAAAGAAATTTATGACTATAACAATGCATACATAATTCATTCATTCATCGAGTATAGCCGTAATATCGAAGAAATGTTTTAATTTGTATCATAATTCGTGATGAAATAATGGATTAAGCCACGAAGGAGCATTTATTGCCGGATGAAATATTAAAACGGAAACGCAATTCATGAATTCAGTCTTACCGCAGATCGTTCCGCGTCGCCTGTCTGTCATACTTGTAGGTTCTCCATGTGAATGATGGATTTAACTGATAAGGACAAGGTTCAGAATTATCCTTTGAAAATGAAAATTACAATTAGAAACAATTGAAGAGTTGAATAGTATAAAAGACAAGATATATCAATAGAAGCTACCCTGCAGATCAAACCGACAAAATTAAGCTTAGCTTTTTAGTCACTATTCGTCCATGTTTTCACGAAGTGACGGGAGCCAAAGGGTATTGTTTCATGAAGACAAAGAAATCCCGACATAGCGCCAATTCAACGAGCATCCTATCGAACAAAATGTTAATTCTATAGAAAGAAAAGTTTCAAAGGATTTGTAACTCATCTAGTGTAACAATACCCTCTGGCTAACATCACTTAGTGAAAAAAAGAAAAAATAAAAAATTTTGACGAATGATTAAATAACAATAACGCGATATAATCTATTTCCCTATAAAGTGGGTAATGGGACAATAGATCGTTATGGATTGTATTGAACTGCGCGGATTCCAATAGCAATACAAAGGAGCATTGAATTGGCGTTCGACTTAATTTCACGGAAATAGATTTTATCATCTGATCATGTTCTGTGCAATGCTTTTTTTGCTGACCGCCAAGAAAATCATTTACGAAACTAATTAAATATACTTTAAACTTTGTTTAATTTTAGTTTAATACTGAATTGCTTGTTTCCCCTTTTGGCACAACTTTTTGTGTGTAAACTTAAGGAGTTCACACAATAGCCAGAGAGTGTGTTTGTTTGTGTGGGTTTTTTTTTTTTGGGGGGGTGCCATTGTATGCAGTGCCTAAGCTGGTGACTTGGGCAATTTTTATTTCTATCTTCAGATTGAATCCAACACGAATCAACCGACTGTCACTATTTATGACCGACATCGGTGTTGTTGCCCGGCTGCTTTAGCGCTATGTGAATGGTGTTTTCGTTTTGTGCTTGCGCGCATTTTGAATTCCCATTCATTTTGCATGTAACGTGATGTGCTGACAGTATGCTGGTGAAATAGGTTTTCATTACATTCTGGTTAAAGCGATAAAAATCATTTGAAAATACAACTTTGGAAACCCTACGACAACTTGATTCCGCATCTAATAATTGATTATCTCTTCATGACTACTATCAGAGTTTTCCTTTTGTCAAAATAATATTTCCTGAAAAAAATAATCCAGGATATATTTATGACAAATCTATATTGCTCATTTTCATTGATACTGACTAGACAATTTTCCGTTTTAAAAAAGTCTTTGACTACTGTGAATTCATGATTTGATATTCATGATAATTTAACAATTAGAGCTGTGAAATATAAGAGAGCTCAACATTTTGAGTGGATTTTGAGGTCTACAAAGATATTACAAAAAAATTTAACAATGAAAAAATAGTAAGGTTTCTTTTAGATAAATAATTAGAGGTGCCATTGAGACAACACCCAAATCGCCAAGGTTGCAACTTTTTGTAAGTTATTTTAGATATTTCAACATATTTTCTTGGGATTTTTTTTTCAGGTGCAGTAATTTTACAATTTCCCTACATCTTACGTTTTCATGTATCTATTAGATTAATATCCTCCACAGGGTTTACGCTTTGAATGGGCACACAATGTTACCCTTTCAACAATAAATCAACATAACTATGTTCAATGAATATAATCATGTTGCGGTTTATGACGTCATAATTAAAATTGGATAATCCCGCATGATTTTTTAAGCATTAATTATTCTGTAAAAACATTAGGAATCATTAGAAAAAAATATGTTTTGCTTACCAAAGGATAGAAAATTGTCCCACCATCGCACGTGCTACCGAACTCACGTTGAATCTTGCCGCATATTATTTTGCTATTCTGGCAGATGTCTATTGCTAATTCAGCATCGGCGTTCTAATTTTCGCATATTTGCATTCTAAGGAGTTGAATTCCAAGAAACTGTTCCTAATTTACGAAGAGGAACAATGTTTCCCGATTTTGTCTCGAATTTGTGTCAAAGTATGTCAGGTTAGGAGATCCGGCAGCCTCCTCCAAATACACGTATTTTTTTGTTCTTAAAGTAATTTGCTAGATTTCAAATGTCATTGTATTTTTTCATGTCGTTGAAAGTGCAAAAAAATAAATCGAAACGTTACTTTTGTTCATTGTCGTAATCGTACTAATGGGGTAGTCATATTTACACAATCATCTCACCCTGCTGCCAAACTGAATTCTCTAAAATTTAAAATATGAATTACAAATTAAGTTTTCTTGGAATTCCAAGAAACTGCGCCTAATTCACGAATGGGAAAAATGTGAGAAATCATTTGAAATAGATACAATGTTTCCCAAATTTGTCTCGAATTTGTGTCAAAAGCATGTCAGGTTAGGAGATCCGGCAGTCCCCTCCAAAATCAACTTATTGTGTCGTTGTTAGAGTAATGTGTTAGATTTCAAATGGTATTGTATTTTTTCATGTCCTTGTAAGTAGAAAATAACGAAAATTAAACATTAAACTTGGTTCATATCCACAATCTTATCAATTGGGCAGGCGAACATGCATACTGATCCCACCCTGGTGCCAAACCGAATTCTCTTAATTTCACAATATGAATTACAAATTAAAGTTTCTTGGAATTCCAAGAAACTGTCCCTAATTCACGAAGGGGAACAATGTGAGAAATCATTTGAAATAGATACAATGTTTCCCAAATTTGTCTCGAATTTGTGTCAAAAGCATGTCAGGTTAGGATATCCGGCAGTCCCCTCCAAAATCAACTTATTGTGTCGTTGTTAGAGTAATTTGTTGGATTTCAATGGTCATTGTATTTGTTCATGTCGTTAAAAGTAGAAAATAAAGAAAATGAAACATTAACTTTGTTCATATTCACAATCGTATCAATGGGGTAGTCAAACATGCACACTGATCCCATCCTGCTGCCAAACTCAATTCTCTTAATTTTAAAGTGTGAATTTCAAATTAAGTTTTCTTGGAATTCTAAGAAACTGTACCTAATTCACGAAGAGGACCAATATGAGAGAATATTAGGAAATAGATACAAAGTTTCCCAGATTTGTCTCGAGTTTGTGTCAAAGTATGTCAGGTTGGGAGATCCGACAGCCTCTCCAAAATCAACTTATTGTGTCGTTGTTAGAGTTATTTGTTAGATTTCAAATGTCATTGTATTTCTGTATGTTGTTGAAAGTAGAAAATAAAGAAAATGAAATATTAACTTTGTTCATATTCGCAATCGTATCAATGGGGTAGTCAAACATGCATACTGATCCCACCCTGGTGCCAAACCGAATTTTCTTAAATTCAAAATATGAATTACAAATTAAGTTTTCTTGGAATTCCAAGAAACTGCTCCTAATTCACGAATGGGAACAATGTGAGAAATCATTTGAAATAGATACAATATTTCCCAAATTTGTCCCGAATTTGTGTCAAAGTATGTCAGGTTAGGAGATCCGGCAGTACCCTCCAAATCAACTTATTGTGTTGATAAAGTATTTTTTAGATGTTAAGTGTCAGTGTATTCTATCGATTTTGACGTTTTCATGTCATCGAAAGTAGAAAATAAATGAAATGAAACATTAATTTTGTTCATTGTCACTATCGTACTGAATCATAATCTTGTAATGAAGGCTTGTAAAATGTATTTTAAGTTTTTAGCTTTAAATCCGCGGTATAAATAATTTTCCGGAAAATGGATAATTTACATTTAACAATGCTCCTTAAATTAATTCATCATATATGTTGTTTCATCAATATAAATTTCGAGTACTCTTTTTCTTTGGCACTGTTTCTAATTCTTCCTCGCCTTTTTATTCTCGTCCTCCACTTCCTTCTCTTCTTCCTTTTCTTCCTATTTTTCTTATTCTAAATCGTTTTCTTCTTTTTTCTTCTTCTACCTTTTCTGCTTCTCCCTTTTCTTCTTCTTCTTTTAAATCTACCTTTTCTATTACTTTATATTCTTCTTCTTCTTCTTCTTCTTCTTCTTCCTCCTCCTCCTCCTCCTCTTCCCCACCTCTCTCTTACTACTCCGTGCTGTTGTTATTTTTCTTGTATGAAATTGCCAAAATTGTACTGGAATTCAACTGGACTCCTTTGAATAGAATGTCCATGGCATGATATACATTAAGTTGTCGATTCATAACTTAGATCACAATTGATTCGTGCACAGGCAATGGTGGTTATTAGGTGATCTGTCGCAAATCGACAGATCACCTATTATGTTTGTACGAATTTTCTTCTTTTTCTTTTTCTTTTTATCACAAATTGTTTGGTCAACGATTTCTCAAAATTGACGCATCCATAACAATTGTCATATAAGTTATCTATCAGGTCTATCAAGTAGACCCAAGTCTCTATTTTTGTACTACATTGGCTAATGATGACGTCATCTTGACGCCATTTTGTAAATTCACGTTAATTACAATAACTTCTTTGATAATAATAAAAAATCAACCAAATTTACATGACATAAACTTCTTGTAAGCTTCTAACTAGAACCACCATCAAAGGTCATATAAACGTAATTACGCGCGCGTACGCGTGCGTTAAAATTTAAAAATGCTCCAAATGACCTAGTATCAAGTCTCCATACGTTTCAGGTAATTTTTAGCATTTCAAAAATTTGCGCGCACGGGTTCGCGCGCGTCATCGCGCGTTTCACCACGATGCTGCTTCAAATAGCCAAATTTCTTGGTATATTCTGATAGGGCATAACATTCTCATTAAGTTGATATATTTTTCAACTTTCTACGGCCATTATTAGGGAAATTACAGCCCGACAAAGTTTTCCGCGCGCGCGCGCGCATTCCTTCTTCATAGGCCAAATATTGGCAAAAACCTGACGATACTAAATTCATTGTAGCGCTAAAAATAGTCCATTAACCCCCAAATTCTTTTTCATGAACATGTTTAGTTTAGGTTGTAGATATGATTTCATGTGTCATTAACCTTTCATAAACGTTCTGACGTCATCGAAATGGCGCCTAAACTCAAAATTTCATTTTTTCGAAAATGACGTTATAGTTTTATGCAATTTTGTCCATTACTCCGTTATTATTGACTGTTTTGGGCCCAGTTTTTGATATGTTATAGCTAAGAAAATTGTTTACAGAATGCGTACCACGGTTTTTCATTTTGACAACGGTAACATGGTGTATTTTTACGATATATATAGGCATGTCAATTTCCGCTGTTTTACACACAAAGTCTATGAGAAACGAATCTTGGTAATATTCGGATTCTACCTTCTTTCACTTTAAGAGAAGTAGCTCCTTTATTCTTGGTCGATTTTCGCCCAGCTTTTAGTATGTTGTAGCTGAGAATATTCCCTATCGTAAGTGTGCCATTTATTTTTTATCAGACGTTGGGATCATATCGAAATTTTCTGCACAATGTATGACACGAGAATCCCAGTCCTGATCTGCGTGTAATATCCTATGGAGAAACTCCTGCGTGTATTAATCAACGGGGGAAAATCGTAGTTTTCTTAATATGAAGCTCGCGAGTTCGAGTACCAGCTGTGACATATTTTTTTTTCATCTCTATTTTTTTTCTTCATCATATCTATCACTTTAAACACTAACATTAGCGACAGATCACCTAATTCGTCTACATGACGAATTAAATGTCTAGTTTTTATTTCTAATGTTGTATATAAATTATTCATATAGACCTTTTATAAACATATCTCGTACATGTTAATTCAGAATTAGTCCTAATTTTGAATTTCCATTTCAATTTGTGTAATCCGATCATGATATTTCTCATCATATTCAAACAATCGCCATTACACAATACAAACCATCTCAAACAAACGAATAAATAACGATTATCACAGTCCTTTTCTGAAAAAAGGAGCTTTCGGAAATCGTGAGATATATCCTCCTATTCAAGATTGATTGTAACCTTTAGGCAAAAATTAAAAATCCATTAGGGGATGCATATAACGACGCCGTGAGAGAGAGCAGCATAGACGCGTACTGAATACAAATGGAGAAAACAGGCACTGTAAACATAAGGGACAAATGGCTTGGACAAAATGAACAATTTCATCCATGTGTTCGCAATACGTGCCTTTACGGTTGTTAATATCCGAGGGGATCATCCGGGTATTTTTCGAGTACACCGGGTGCGCGCATTGTTCACACTGCGCGCCCGATCACTTCCGTACTACCCAATGATCCTATAACGACCGTAAATGCACGTATTGCTTCATGATTACGAAGGATAGTCCTACGAGGAACGTTTGTTCAGCAATTTTCCACATAATAAGTTGGATGGAGATTTCTTGTGTGTCCACAAGAAATGAATTGTATGAATTGTAAATGTTTTTAATGTACACGGACCACACGGAAGACCAGCTCCCCTTGATGGGCGAGCTGAATTTGGGTTATCTGCCGTATTTTAAATTGTATATGTTTTTAATACGGAAATAAATTCAATCAATCAATCAATCAGATATTGTTAGTACTTGAATGTACGTTGTTTACATTGTCCAAAGCATTTGTCCTTACTGCTCATAGTGAAGGGAAAACGTTATGGTAGAGTGGAGGTATAAAATTCTATTTTCTTTTTCTCTGGGAGTGCAATTGTTGTTGCTCTTACATGTTGTTCCTTGCTCAGAAGTAATCAGGATAATTTGTGATTCAGAATTTATTTTTGACCATTTTCCCTTATCGTACTGCTTTGGTCGTTCGCATTTCATTGTCATCTATGTCTAAGGGCTTGTACTTGCGCTAATGTTGTAAAATTACCTTTTCATCTAATTTGGAATAGTAAACACAACTAAAGCGTAGGATGCAATATTAATATTTTTAAAGGAACAGCCAAGTTATAGAATACTGTAATAAAACGAAAGTATCATAAACTTCTAAATATATTTTCTTCAGCTAAATATATCCAACAACGGGTTTATATTTAATTCATCGTTTGAAATAATCAAATCATCGGTATATTTGTAGTGAAAATACATGGTGAACAAGATGTCGTAAATTAGAATATAGACAATTAGAGGATAATAATCACATAAATGATGAGATTAAGGACAGTTTCATAACAGTATGATTGGAGAGGATAATTAGATCTGGGGCATTATTTGATAATCGTACAACATCTAATAAACTTTGGGGTTCGTCCATTTGATAAAAAGCTTTTTTTCTTTTTAGTATCGAGATGGATCAAGAAGTTTGGATCGTTAGAGACTTTAGTCGTTCGTATATCTAGGCACAGTTTTATGAAATACAACCCTGGAATTTTTTTTTCAGAGGGCTGTTCGTAGATTTACACAAAATTGGTCGGTGACGTACCCCATATGAAACACAGAGCTCGCTTTTATGTCTTTTATAGCCTGATGGCGTTGGCATCCTATTCCTTGACAGACTTTAATTTCTATCCCAAACACAATATAGACTATCCGCCAGATTAATTCGAACACCAATACAATACTATTTAATATCTTGTTTCACCCGCCACGACTCAACCACCTTATAACCAGCGGGTTAAATTGTGACGTCATGACTCTTGAGAGAGAGACCTAGTCGTACACAGTTGAATGTAAATCGGAAGACCAGTCGCGGGAATTTGACATGTTGAATCCTAACAACTGAGTCGTAAGCTAACATCCAACCAGACAAGTATATTGATTGTGACGTCACAATGATAATGATAAAATGCAAGTGTGTCGAGCGTCAAGTTGTAAATTTCACAATGTGACATTGTAATTTTCACATTTCACATTGTAAGTTTCAGGGCTATTAATACTTCTATCCAGCTAAAGAGTTACCAGCAAAAAAAACAGTCGGAACGCAGTCGTGGGGTCGGATCGCAAGGTGTCCAGTGACAATGCATCCTTACGACTGGCTTACGATTCAGGGACATCATCGACCCGCAAGCCAGTCGTAAAGTGGTTGAGTCGTGGCATGTTCGATGGGCTTAACAAGACGGTATGAAGGCCACTTTCGGATCGGGTAGACTCCCGAGGTGGTTTTTGATGCTGTCGCTGAAGGCAGCATGACTATCTCACACACTGTAACGTAAATCTATGGCTGGTTTCTGATGACGATCGTTGATTATTTCATGAAGATGGAGACAATTATTACTATCTCCTTCATCATAACATCCCTTCCCTTCATCCTCTCAATCGTAATAATGCAGAAATCCGAAATAAGTGACAACTCTCAAGCATACAATTTGGGCGTAGCCTGTACATACTAAGAACTTACGGTGCACTTTTGCATCTTACAGGTAGAAAACTACTTTGGCACACATTACGGTTATGCCTACAACTTGTTGTGTACCTCAAATATGTCAAAAGGACAACCTCTTTGAAGTATTTTGGTCGAATGAAGTCCAGAATATTTAATTCAAATTAAATATATTCTATCTTAATTCATCTTTACATCAACGGTATCGCGATACTCCAAGCGCATTACCACATACACACACACACACACACACACACACACAGAACTTTGTAAGAGCACGTATACAGTATGCACTTCAATACACTGCCACTAACACGCACTAAGAGATGCTCTTGCGCTATTGGTCAACGAGCGGTCAACGGCCGTTTTGAATTTTGAACGCACGGTGTAATAATTGGCAGGCTGCGAAATTCAAGTATTGTTCAAATAACTTGAAACACATCTAATATAGCCATCTTCGAGCTTTAATACTTGATTGGCGATAGATCATGGTAATTTATTCCCTTTATCGTAACATTAAATTCTTGGAATGTTAGATTTTAGCTCGCAAAAGTAGTATTCTATCTTGAAGGGATGTAGCTGCTAGTAAAATAGCGGCAACGTTCAGACTTTCTTTCGGAAAGGGTGATTCTTTCATTTATAAATTATGGACATTAGAAAATTAGATGAATTTCGTACTCGTTCATTTCCATTGTGAAATGGAAATGGCGTGAGCTTAGTACAAGGTAAAAACTCAAATGTTAAATTAACATTTCAAAAGGTTGGAGGAGTGACAACATTTACAAATGGTAAATTTAGGCTTCACAAATGTTGGATGTCACTCCTCCAACCTTTTAAATGTTGATTCAACATTTGAGTTTTTAGAGTGTACAAGATATTTTTTTTTCGGGGGGTAGGCTTGTAATGGGTGTCGATGTGTCTCCCAGTTCCTCTCAGCATTTTTCGAGAACTCATCCATATTCGGAGTATATTTTCTTAGTAACTTGTGATTTTTAATGAATGAATATATTTCAGTTTAGATATTTAAATTATCAATTGAATCAAGGAAACAACGGTAAGTCAGATAAAAATTATCCATTATTCTCCTTCTCCCTACAAGAAAAAAAAATATGTCTCAACTCATCTCAGGAAATATCTGAATCCAAATCAACTCTTTGCTTTTACCCGACAAAGCTGTGTACTAATTGAAAGAGGAAAGGTCCAGATATCGACCTAATTGCAGGCATTTTAGCTTGTTTTGAATCAAATGATTGGAAAGCACCGCTATGGAAATTATTTTCAAGGGAATAGTCGATGTGGAGCCAATTTCGTTTGATAAATTTTGGTTTCTCTTAGTTAAATTAATTCATTAAGCCCAATAAATCGGGCCTTGCACTAAGCATACTAAAGGCCAGAGTTGAAGATGGGGAGGTCACGAGTACACAGCCCGGAAAACCGTAATATATTTCGATGTTCGAGTGTATTTTTGTAGTTTTTATCGTTGTTTTTTTTTTCATTCTTCAATATTTGTTTGTTTATCGAAAAAGCACGTTTTCTGATTTGGTAGGAACAACGAGTTTTGTTTGTTTATTTTTACGTTGTTGTTTGAGTATTTTGGGGAGAGGTGATTCTCAGCAAATTGCATTTATCTTCAAGGTGGTTTGAATCGTTTATTAAACTCCTAATATTTTCTGGTATAGAAAATGTATCTGACTATCAATCTCTTGCTAACGTTTTTTCCAAAAATACTCATACTGGATTAAAAAAGAATAAGACATTTAAAATATTCCCTTATGGACAAATCGATCCTAATTGGATAGTTATAATGTTACAACAAATATGCAGTAAAAATACACAGACAGGCTTTTATAATAACTTGGAATCTAAATGGTGACTTAGCTTTGAAGTGACATTGAATTGTGCTAGAAGGTTAAAATGAAATAACGTGTCCAAACGTTTTTATAAACAGTTTATATCATCTATGACACTGCTGCCAGGAATGTTGTGGCAAGTTTGATATTTTATGTTTATTTTGTATTGTATGGCTGTATACATATCAGCCCCCATATCAGAAAGAAATATATTGCCATAGTTCACAAAACAAAATAAAAACAGGAGAAAGGAAACAAAGACAAAGTAAGAAAAAAAGAAAATAGAAATGAGAAGACAAAATACGAAAGAAAAAGCGTGAAGAAAACAGACAACGGATAGGAGAAAATGGGAAAGAGATAGAAGAAAATAGAAAAGTAGACAGAGAGCATGCACAATTAGCATGAACTGTAAGAAAAGGAAGGAAAAACGAAAATACACAAAAAAAAATATAAAAGATAAAGAGAAAGGAGAAATTATAAAAGGCAAAAAAGGGAAAGTGACATCAGAAAACGAATACAGCATATAGGTCTGGGAGAAATGAGGAAATATACACAAATAAACGGAGAGAGAGATTAAAAAAATGGAGAGAATTGATCCACTATTCACTTGACCTATGGGGGTGCAAGACGAAGGCCTCGCACTGGCGTTTGGATGATTATTACCCTGGCTTTAGACAAGAGACAAGAGACAAGAAAAGAGAAAAGAGAAACGAAAACTAGAAATGAGAAGAGAGAAAGTGATATTGATTCACTATACACTTGACCTATTCGGGTGCAAGACGAAGGCCTCGCACTGGCGTTTGGGTGATTATTACCCTGGCTTTAGACCACAGACAAGAGACAATAAAAGAGAAAAGACAAACAAAAAATAGAAATGAGAAATGAGAAAATAAAAAGAGAGGGACACTACACAACAAATACAGCATAAATGGTCTAATAAAAATGAGGGAATAGACGCGAGAAACAGAGAGAGAGAGATAACGAAAACAAAAGAAAAAACTGAAAAGAATTGATCCACTATACACTTGACCTATTGGGGTGCAAAGCGAATGCCCCGCACTGGCGTTTTGCATGATTATTACCCTGGATTTAGACAAAAGACAAGAACAGAGAAAAGAGAAACGAAAATAGAAATGAGAAAAGAAAAAGAGAAATTGATCCACTGTACACTTGACCTATTGGGGTGCAAGACGAAGGCCTCGCACTTGCGTTTTGCATGATTATTACCCTGGCTTTAGACAAGCGACAAGAAAAGAGAAAAGAGAAACGAAAAATAGAAATGAGAAAAGAAAAAGAAAGGTACACTACTGGCGTTTTGCATGATTATTACCCTGGTTTTAGACAAGAGACAAGAAAAGAGAGAAGAGAAACGAAAAATAGACAACATAAAAGATAAAGAGAAGAAAGAAATTAAGAGTAGGTGACAAGAGACAACAAATACAACATGAGTGGTCTGGGAGAAACGAGGAAATAGGCACGAGAAACAGAAAAAGAAAAGAAAGCAAAAAAAAAGCTGGAGAGAATTGATCCACTACACACTTGACCTATTGGGGTGCAAGACGAAGGCCTCGCACTGTGCCACTACCCGTGAGTAATGCAGATCTATCACCCATGTGTTATAACCATATCTCCCAAGCAGGCGTCCCATCTTCATTTCACTAGTCTTGACGACGGAACCCTTTTAGCGTCCTTTGTCTTTCGGTGTTATTTTATTTCTCGTGAAGGAAAAGAAAGCGCACTGTTAGAGCCTTATTCATCCCATTGTACTGCGATACTAGATGCATATTAAGAGATTTATCGTTTATAATAAACGCATATGGCTTGCGTTAAATTAATCTATTTGACTTTTCTGCGCGCAAAGATACAGAAATAAGACGTTCGACTAACGTTGATTACGCGTTAGCCAAACATACTCCCCAAACATCATGTGTATTGTTTTTATTTAAAAAACAACGTTAACAATATGCCAGCGGCATTATAGTCATGATATTGACATTTACTGTAATTTACTGTAATTTTACTCTGTGCAGACACAATCCGGTCCGAGTAGTCGATGGTTAATGTGATCTCGAACAAGACAGGATTGTCATTTGGCTCCCGTCAGCAAAAAGAAAAAATGAAATGAAATATTACGAAAGCTGATAATCGGGAAAAAAAAGATTATCTTTACTGTTATGTCCTTTTTCAAAATTTTCATCTGGATGTTCTTTTAACCAGACCAAATTGTACCAAAAAATTATATTAAAATGAAATAACAAAAGGAAATCAAACAAATTACCAACAGCATCTGACTTTCATTACTTTGTTTCCTTTTGGACCTCCAGGCTCTGAATGGAGTGCTCCTTCCGTTATTTTAGAATTTGAAATATTTGTCTCTATGTATTGAATTTTAGTTGTATACATTCATGTATATTGTTTTCCATGTATTCTGATTATTTTTATGACGGTAAATAAAACCAAACCAAACCAAACCAAGCATCAGACGTTCCCTTCCTTCGGAATATGTAGGACTTTAGTTCTTTTCGGATTTCCTAAAGGATAAATGTATAAATATGTTGGGCCAACATTTGGGCAAATATTGGCCCAAAATGACAAGTATTGAATAATGATGTCTCATATAGGAGACATCATTCTTGCTAAATTCTGATTTTCATACATACTGATTTTCATCGACGAAAATGTATGCTGAAATATTTATACAAAAATGTTTTACAAGAACTCTATCACTGTTAATCCAGCTAAATGAATTTGTGATATTATTTGGAGTAAAATAAAATGTTGTTGTTATTGAATGTATTGAGTTTGTATTGCATTATTTTTTTCATCAACTGCTGCAAAATATTTTTTTTCGTATTGAACAGATAATTACTTGTAAAATAATCACACATATCAACCTTAATAACATTATGATATAGCTTATTCTAACTGAGATGGTATCTCAAAGCGTCCGCGGATACAGACTACACGAAGATGCAAAAGCCACCATGCGCATATGATTATCTTCGCATCGTCCCATAGCGTACATCGCATGGTGGCCGCCACCGGGCTTGTTCATTTATATACATCAGCCTATTTATTTCTTATGAGAAAACAAGATAATATATTTCTTATGAGAAAACAAGATAATATATAACGGGGACGTTTTCTATTGCTGATACCTCTGTGGATTTTTGTTTCGTTTGAACAAAGAGTGCTCCAATTTTCAAAACCTACCGCCTTTCTGTTTGTTTGTTTGTTTGTCTGTCTGTCTGTTTACGTGTTCATTTTTATACATCAGCCAATATATTTCTTATGAGAAAAGAAGATAACAGGGATATTTTCTATTGCTTAATTGCGTCTGTGGATCTTTGTTCCGTGTGAACAAAGAGTGCATCGAATTAAAAGATTTTCCCTTCCTGTCTGCTGTTCATGGTGAAGTTTAAAGTTTATGATATTATAATTGCATTTTATTCCATTGATTTTAAACTTTAAACATTCAAATGCAGCAAATATCTGATCCTTTCTGGTTTGTCTGACATTTTTGTAGCTTAAAGTGTATTTTATAGAAGGCACAACTTATGCTCCTATTTACACAATCTACATCCTTTTTGTTTGTTTGTTCTTCTGTCTGTTTACTTTCTAGAAATTCATATTATTTTATTCCTCTAAATTAATGAGATACGGGTGCATTTCATCACGTGGTGGCATTACAAAGCATGGTGGGCGCCACCGGGCGTGTTCATTTATATACATCAGCCTATAGTATATATTTCTTATGAGAAAACAAAATATATTACAGGCACATTGTTTGTACTTTTTTGGATGTTATGATCTGTTTGAACAAAAAGTGCTCCAACCCACAAAATCTACAACCTCTTTGTTTGTTTGTTTGTTTGTTTGCTTGGCTTGTTCATTTATATACATCAGCCAATATATTTCTTATGAGAAAATAAGATGATATATAACAGGGATAGTTTCTATTGCTTATACTTCTGTGGATTTCATGTTCCATTCGAACAAAGAGTGTGCCAATACATGAAACCAGCCCCCTTTTTATTTGTTTGTGTGTTTGCCTGCCTGACTCTTTAATTGTAATTTATATACATCAGCCTATATATTGCCCATGATAAAACAAGTTAATATATGGTCGGGACATTTGCTATTACTTATACTTCTGTGGATTTTGTGTTCTGCTTGAACAAAGAGTGCTCCAATCCACAAAATCTACTGCCTTTCTGTTTGTTTGTTTGTTTGTTTGTTTGTTTCTTTGTCGGTCTGTTTACTTTTCCAAATATATACATCAGCCTATATATATCTTATGAGAAAACAATTGCATATTATACTTATGTGGGGGTTTTTTCCGTTTGAACAAACACGGCAAAGTAGATTTGAATCGAAAGTTTTCCCCTTACTGTTTGTTGCCCATTGTTCATTAGAGTTTATGATGTGTTTTATTTCATCATCTTAATTGAACACGATGTAGTTGAAAGTTAAAGCATTCAAATTCATCAAATATGTTATCATTTTTGCGTTGTCCTGCATCCCTGTTGCTTAAAGTGTAGTTTAAAGAAGACACAATTTGCAATCTAACTTATAAAACATAATCGTCTTTTGTTTGTTTTTTGCAGTTTACTTTTAATAATCTTATATCATTCTTTCTCTCTAATTGATAAATTAATTGGAGCATTGGTATATATTTGTAATATAAGGACATTAAAAATGTCGAATCAATATACAGCACTGACATTATAAAGGTAGTGATTGTCGCCCAGGACAATGGAATCGATAAGGCAGAGAGTAAACACAAGTGAGAGAATACAGTAAAATATATACAAACAGGAAGAAAATTAATTACAAATCACTCACTTTGTTCGATAAGCTTTACTGTTGTTGTATATGGAGTAGCATGTACTCTCAGTTTTCTAACCGATAGCAATGTAGGATTTCAATGAAAACGAGCACGGGCCAATCTTACAGTCTTTGGATGTTGTGCAAGGTGCTTTCCACACAAATATTGATTAAAACATTAATGGTTTCTGTCTTGTTGTTTATTTATTCCCACCATATGAATCAAATTTTAAAAATATGAGCATCTTTTTTACAGTGGTTGGCGGTTTTTTTTTTTTAAATAGTACTTTGAACAATTTGTTGTTCCAGCGTTGGCTTAACTCTTGGCCAATTATTTTAAGATTGTACCCCCCCCCCAAAAAAAAAATATATATATATATATATATATATATGTATTTATATACTGTATGTATATACATATTATAATGATATATAT
>BQKZ01001671.1:0-21649 GCA_036244855.1 Temnopleurus reevesii
TTTACTAGGGCCGAACCAGTCTTTAATTCAAACGATATGTTTTCAACCGAACGATTGAGTCGATAGAACACGATATAATCTATTTCCGAAAAAAATTAAGTCGAACGCCAATTCAATGCCCCTTTATAATGTTATTCAAATCGGAACAGGTTTGTTATTGTTGTGTCCGCACAGTTCAATACACGGCGTACGGCTCTATTGTCCATGGCCGACTTAATTTTGCGGAATTAGTTTATATCGTGTTAGTAGTAGTTTCATATCTAATTTGATTCGCTGCACCAACCTACGCTACTACGGAATCGATTTGAAGAAAAAAACATATACTCCATCCAAAACGTATTCGCTGCACAGACCTACGCTACTTCGGAGTCGATAAAAACATGTACTCCACCCAAAACTGTATACAAATATTGTCATGGTAACACGATGTAACATCGAGCAAAGATCAATGTTTTGTCAGGAGATACTGTTCTTGGTCAATCTGAAGTTTTAGTATGTAATAGTTGTAATATGTAATTATGTAATAGTGTTATGATAATATTGCTCTATAATTGTTATGAGTCGACCTTGCATCCGTCAAATAGTTGTGAAGGAAACTCAAATAAACAAGTGGTGAAAATCTGAGCAATACGGTACCTGAACATCAGAAAAAATAATATGAATTCCAAAAGTTCCAATGATGTTATCTGATTTGGAGATCTTTGGGTTGTAAACTTTGCCAAAATCTGTGACGCACCAACCGACAACTCCCCATACACTTTTTACATTATTTCTATTTAAAAAATGAAGGAAAAAAAATCAATGGATGATCCAATTCTGTTCCATTTTTACACAATTTCTTTTCATCTCACTTACTTCATCCATTGACACCACAATAAATCCACGAATGAGTTTCCCTTTATAGAAACTCCATCGTTCTCGCTCCTATTGTCCGCTCCTCAGCCTCGCCGTCAGATGGGACCCATTAGGCCCCGTGACATAATCGTAGAAATGACCGTCAATACAAAAGATGCACACCGATTGAACTTCAAAGACAATCCCTTAGAGTATCATCCTCCCATATTCTTCACTTTCTTCTCAACCCTTGCCGAGGAGTTCGCCAGAAGCAATGCCCCATTATTGTTTCATTTGGGGATCCTTGGGTTGTAAACTTTGACAGAATCTGCGACAGAATCTGCGACAGAATATGCGACGTACTAGCGGACAACTCCCTATACACTATTTATATTCATTTCTCTTCAAATATGAAGAAAAATAGATGGATGATTCAATTCTGTTCCATTTTTCCACAGTTTTTTTTTCATCTCATTTACTTCATCCATTGACATCACAACAAATATACGGATGTGTTTCCCTTTATAGAAACTCCATCTTTCTCGCTCCTATTGTCCGCTTCTCAGCCTCACCGTCAGATGGGACCCATTGGGCCCCGTGGCATCATCGTAGAAATGACCGTCAATACAAAAAGATGCACACCGATTGAACTTCAAAGACAATCCCTTAGAGTATCACCCTTCCATATTCTCCACTTTCTTCTCAACCCTTGCCGAGGAGTTCGCCAGAAGCAATGCCACATTATTGTTCACTCCAAACCTGAGAATTTAATCCCCATGTCCACTCGTGTCTTGAATAATAGATCTGCAACACAAGTCGTCCTTGCGATCGGTCGATCAACTTGATCATAAAAAGGTTAAGATCTGGGTTATGTTTCATGAACCTGTTCTTCTTCTTCTTCTGTCGTTGTACAGTCCACATCACATTGTATTACGGACAGGTTGGCAGGCACAGTGCAGGATGTGTTTGGTGTCTTCGTAGACGTACGCACGACTCTACGAACGACTGGTGACCTCTTCTCAGGTGCAATAAGGCACTTGGGCAGGAAAGGTCACTGGTCGTAGGTATAATAATATGCGAAGACCTACGAACTGCTTTACGAAACACAACCTTGGTTAGTGTATGAGTCAGATGGTTTAAATCCTTTAAAACTTCAGATAGTTTGATATTGGGCTTTAATGTAAACAGAACGTAGCTAGAGCACGCGTAGATATTAATTTCAAGGCCGACTCACAACTTTGCGTTTTTAGTCTGCGACTGTCTAGCGTTTTTGACAATTAAAAACGCTCACTAAACTCACAAAAACACAGGTCTTAATATGTAATAACGTTGTGCGTGCACTCCTAGAGTGCACACCGATCGTCAGTCCATCGTCTGATCCGCGCATATAATTTTCTTTATTTAAAAAATTGCTTGCCGGACGCAGACTTTAACACCTTTAATACTCGTTGTTATATGAAGTTTTGACAAAATTGAAAATGACAAAATTGATAAACAAAAAATATTCCAATATCTATTAGGGGTTGCCAATTATGAGCATTGAGTCGATGATTATTATTTAAATTTAACGCTCTTTTTGCAGTGTATTCAACAATTACGTAATAAATTCATAATGTGGCATAACAGAATTATAGTGTGTACTTACAACAACATTTCATCGCTGTCCTGATTTGCTTTTAAATATATGTGTATATAATTCCAACTACATGAATTATTTATTCATCTATCTATTTATCTATCTATTCATTTATTAATTAATTAATCAATTAACCTGCTTCAATCAAAGCAAGATTTTACAAGGGCTGACCCAGTCTTTAATTCAAACGATAGGTTTTAAACCGATTTCAATCAATGTAATAATAGTTTCATATCTAATGCTGATTCGCTGCACCATCCTACGCTACTCTAACGATGGAGTCGATAGAACACGATATAAACTATTACCGTAAAATAAACTGGGTCACAAACTAATAGATCCATACGCCGTGTATTCAACTGTGCGGACACAACAACCACAAACCGGTTCTGATTTGTATAGCATTACAAAGAAGCATTGAATCGGCGTTCGACTTAATTTTTCGGAAATAATCTATTACGTATCTGTGGGCCCTTATCATTAATTCACTCGATTGATGCAAGATTTATAGGATTCCGACTATCTGAAGAAAATGAAATTCCCTTATTCTTCCCGGATTTGTCAAACTAATTCACTCATCTCAATCTTTTCTAACGCAGCCTCAAACACCACAGGCTTCTTACTATTTGAGGAAAAATCCTGATTATCTCTGATTCGGGGGATTTTTATGGAATTCACTGATTTTTCCCCTCAAGGGGAATAAAAAAATATATCCAGGTCTTTCAGGTAGAGTGGGACGTTGAATCATTATATATTTTATGAAAACAGGATTCCAAAAAACGAATCAGACCAGGGGCCTGTAACATAAAAGATGCAATTAAACTTACGATAAATATTTATCGTAAGTCTATGGCAAAACATGTACCATAGAGATGCAATTAATTGCAAAATCTATCTTATCTCTTTTATGTTACAGGCCCCAGAGCTTGTTAAAAATTGACAAAAAATAGCATATTAAAGTGTTTCGGAAGCAAAAGACAATTTGTTTATTGCTTAAATGCATACAATTATTCCGAACGTTGATTAAATTTTGCTCTGCTTGTTATTATTGTAATATGTGAATATTGTGTTTCCAATGGCCTGCAAATGTGAATAAACAATAAATAAATAAAATGATAAAATTACTAGTTAAATAAACGACCCTTCAAGATCTAATTAGGCTCCGCGTGTTCGAATTAGGTTCCGTGTGAGTCTTTAAGCTACGTGTGCTCGTTTTTGTGTGTCCGTCCTGTTGTTTGGCTGTGTGAACTAGTCTTCTTTTGATTATTCATGAGATTCGATCAGTTTTTCTTTCGTTTAGAAATTCAATGTTTTGACAAATAAACGCCGTTGTAATGTCATAGAATGTTTATGGGGGGATTTTATGTATCGTTTTTATTTTCGAAAACGCTGGGCCGACGCATGCTAAAAACGCATAGGTGTGAGTCAGCCTTGAAGCCCCCGTCACATAGAGCCCCGGAAGTAACATGATTCAACCCGATTCTTTGTTTAGTTCACAGTTAGCTGCATGCGAACAAAGAGTCGTGTTGAATCGTGTTGCTTCCGGGACCCTATGTGACCAGGGCATAGGAATCGTTGTTTTATGTAATATGGATTTTATATAATATGCAAACCATTTGGGGGCCTCAGACACCCTCTAACAAATATTCATCGCGTCGTCTCATTCATGCAGACAAAATAAGAACCAAACAAGAATGGAGTGTGAAGTATAGATTTCATCTCCTTTTAGCTTCCCGCCCACCCCTTCTGATCCACATATCCCATCTAATTCCTCTCTCCTACAGCTATTATCCGGTCTTCTGTCTTAAAAGGACGGGTCGGGGGAGTCTCCAAATTAAACTGTCTTACATATATTTCATATTCAGTTTTGAGGGATATGAAATGGGAAATGAATGGGAACTTCCCGGGGACATCGATGTTATGTCAGTGAATTAGAAAATAAATTAAATGAGCAAAGTGTGAAAATTTGCCCCAAATCCGGTAATTCGTTTCAAAGTTATGAATTTTCAAAGATTTTATTTCCGCAGCTAATTGGCATCGTTGAGTAGGCGGCTTTGAAATAATATGTGATTGCATCATGGACCCCCTCCCCCCATGAACTTTGTAGACACAATGATACCTCAAATTTTTTCTTGTTCGAGAAAATTAGACATTGTTTGGTTGTTTGCAAAATTTGTATAATACCATCATATCAATTCTGGAAACATTTACGAAAGAATGATGGTGATCCCTTATTACGAATATGATATTGATTCATTAAAAAATAAATTAATGTACAAAGCAAATGAGGCTTCTCCATGATGCTATTACAGATTATGCCAAAGTTGTCGATCAAGGTTTCCCTCTCAGGTGGAAATTAAAACGTTGAAAATTGACAACTTTTGAACGGATTACTCAAAATTTCAGTTTGTCCTTGTTGATTTTTTTTGTTCACTGGCAGTGCTTCAATGTCCGGGAGAATTTCTCCTTTAATTTGATGTAGTTGTATGATAGTGCGATTAACCATGGCCGGAGGGGGATTCAACCCCGACCAAAGCTACTTGCGTATGCTTGAAGGTGCGTATTTCTTCGCTCAACAAGCGTATTCTAAATTCGATAAAACACGTTGGCTTCAAACACAAATGCATGATGAGTATTAAAGGTAAGATACTACGTTTGCAAGTTCAAACCTAACATTCCAAGAATTAGGTGTTCTGATAAAGACTATCAATCGCTATAACGAAAACATCAATAAATCAAGTTTGGATATTCGCTCTAAGAAATTCACTCAGTGAGTCTAAGAAAATAGATAAACTAGCATGTATCATTCTTGTTTTGTTCTCTCGAGAGCGAGCGTAAGATATTAATTCAGATTGAACGTTATGAAAATTGGGATACTTATTCGCAGAATGTGATACCGCGATGAATCCTGTGTACACCATGTACATTGCCAGTGGTTGTGTGTGGTCTGATCTGTCTTACGTAAGCTGCGCTAAGAGTATCACTGATTCTGGAACTCCGAGAGTGAGAAAGGACAGAAGATAGATGGATTTCTTTTGAAATTATCTTTATTTACAGCCAAAATACTTTATAGTATAGGTATATGATTAGAGCATTTCCGTGAATCCCTAACGAGTTTTAAGCACGTTCAAATATTTGGTGCAAAAGTAGTTTCCTGCCTTTAAAGGAAGCGCTGGGATGAGATTTATCCCCGGGAAGTCACCCCGTAAAACGTACATCTTGATGACTGTCACGGGTGTTCGGTTAATCGTCATTGAATCGTAACTAAGTGTGAGGCAGTGCATAATCGCGCTAGTCGTGTGTCGCTCGCTTCTGAGGATGGACACGTCACACTGAAGAACCGACTCCAGACCCTACTTTTTTCTTGTTATGTTATGTCTGTCATAAATCCCTAACGAGTTTCAAGCACGTTCAAATATTGTGCAAAAGTCGTTTCCTACCTTTAAAGGAAGTGATGGGATGAGATTTATCCCCTGGAAGTCATCCCGTAAAACGTACACCTTGATGTCTGTCATGGGTGTCCGATTAATCGTCATTGAATCGTAACTAAGTGTGAGGCAGTGCATAATCGCGCTAGTCGTGTGTCGCTCGCTTCTGAGGATGAGCACGTCACACTAGCGAGTTGACTCCAGACTACGCATAACTTGTTATATTATGTCCGTCATAAAAAGAATCTCAATCAGTGATCCCTTCACGTGACTATGAATAATTCTATCCAACGTAACAAGTGTCAGGAATGTGACGTCATTTGTGAATAGCTCAGTGAAGATTTACGGTTTCAATTAAATTGAGGATGTGACGCTTGACAAACATGCAAATTATCATTATCATTGTGACGTCACAATCAATATGCGTGTTTGATTGGATGTGAGCATACGACGTGTATAAAGACTTCAACTTTTCAAATCTCCGCGACCGGCCTTCCGATTTGCCTCAAACTGTGTGCGACTGGCAATCTCACACGAGTCATGACGTCACAACTCAACCTACTCAGTCGCAATCTCGTCTTCTGATGGTTGAGTCGTAACGGGTTGAAAAAGAAGGACACAAAAGGTGTAAATGGTGACTTAAACCATCTGCTCTGTCATGTCTGTAAACCTTTTTCGTAATGAAAGAAAGGTGTTTAGGACTGATATAAGCCAGTGTACGAACATGTACGACCTGCAGAAGATTTAGTGAAACTGCCCTTCTTTCAAATAAGCAGATTCGACTATTTTCCTTCGGGCTGCGACCTCAAGCAAATAGTCGGTTCCACGTCATTCCGGGAAAATCCCGACTTCACGCTCGACAACGGAGCGGCTCAACGACGGGAGAATTCGTCAGATTCCTGCGTTCTTGCTAACCCGTCCTTATTCCCTCCGTTGCTCTTAAACTTATGTTACGCTACTCGCTCATCGGCAGTATGCAAATTGAGTGTGACGTCAGGAATCGAGCTTTCACGCCGAAATCCAAAGATTTGCATAATAGGCAAGTGATACGCTTGGCCGCATCTGATTGGCTACGTTCCTGCATCTAAGACGGACGTGGGATTGAGCAAAGACTGTTGTACAATTCTGCTATTCGCCGCTGCTGTCACTGGCAACCAGCGAAGCCGACCTAAACAGGTCGAAAATGGTATTGATCAGCGATTTTGCCCTTCGTGTTGACGGTGCGTAACCTCGCTAGTTATTTCCAACCACTACAAACCGCCTCGAGCAGCCGCCCATAGTAATTCACCATTATTCAAGAAATAATATTCTTTTAGGATGCACATAGTTGTTCACTATTATTTGAGAAATAATGTTCTTTTAGGATGCACATAGTTGTTCACTATTATTTGAGAAATATTATTCTTTTAGGATGCACATAGTTGTGCTATTATTTGAGAAATATTATTCTTTTATGATGCACATAATTGTTCACTATTATTCGAGAAATATTATTTTTCTAGGATGCACATAGTTGTTCACTATTATTTGAGAAATATTATTATTTTAGGATGCAAATAGTTGTTCACTATCATTTGAGAAATATTATTCTTTTAGGATGCACAAAGTTGTTCACTTTTATTTGAAAAATATTATTCTTTTAGGATGCAAATAATTGTTCACTATTATTCGAGAAATATTATTTTTTCTAGGATGCTCATAGTAGTTCTTTATTATTTGAGATGAACTATTTTTCTAAGCTGCACATACATGTAGTTGTTCACTATCATTCGGGATGTAATATTCTCCTAGGTCTTGTGGATGATTCCAAGCGGATGTGACTGGATTTTAACCGCCATACAGCATCTAGCCGGGAGGTGTGGACCACAAATTATGCGCGCGAAATGGGCTGCAATGGAGTGTGAAGGAAAGGCCCACTGGGGCGGGTTTGATTGAGTTTATACAGATATGGGCATTTTACAGCGAGGTCGGCTGCGCGGACGAACGGGGGAGGCGAACGAATGAGGTAGGGAAAGAGATAGATGACGGAGGAAGTCTTCAATAGCGGAAGAGAATATTTTGAGATGTAAGAACAAACTCTAGGAAATAAAGAAAGTGAGGTTTTGGTATGATGATATGTAGATAATGTCCCATCGCTTCGATTATCTGTCGATACATTATCACGCTATGTTTGGTCGTATTTGATTTTTAGGAGGCCAACCTGGGATGAGATTAGATCAGAGTATGTTTGAGCCTTTGAAAGTTCTTTTAAAAATCAGCACACGGCACATTCATCACTAGGTCTGTGCCGTTATTCAATTTGATTTAAATGACTATCCAATTGCGAACAGAATAACAATTTATTGTTCAAACATGTGTATTCCGACCGACAGACAAAATCTTGAAGACAGCTTCCAATGTGAACATCAAAATGTGAACGAACTATTTTTGGAAATGGTTGTGGCAGCGGGAAGTCCAGAAAATCATCCAAAATCCACGATGAAATAATTCTGATTGATGATATTGAAATGCTATTGAATTTGTACGGTATCTGAGGTCGAAAACTTTATTTTGCACATCACTTACGAACACCGAATTAACCCAGATTAATTTTGTCAGACATGATATGGGTCACTGCAATGAAACGCCTCGTTCACGATCACCACAGGGAGCCTAAATCCGGGTGAGGTTCCTTGCGTGGCTTTTTGAAGATGTGTGCGTTATTTACGAACGAATCCCTATACAAACCAATAATTATGAGCGCATCTTCGCGCATATCGTCTATTGATTTATCAGGACAAACGTTCAATTGTCACATCTCATTAATTAAAAGCAGGAATATCTTTTTAATTTCATGGGATGTTTGCGGAACTTGATTTAGATTGTACTGCCTACTTGCAAATTATCATTACTGGCCTCAAATACCCTTAAATAGGGCAGTCAGATCGCTAGGTTGATGCCATCCTGTTCTCAAACCGACGATTCTTAAAGGCCCGGGTCGGTTTTTGCAGTCAATTTACTGCTTTTCGGTAGCAAATTAAAATGTGTTTGCAGGTTGTTTAGAAATGATTACCCAAAATTGGTTATTAAGCGCAAAACGAAAAAAAATGAAGACGATCGTTTGCCAGCTCATTGCCTCACACGTACACTCAATGAGAATTCAAATTGCACGCAAATACATGTTTCATCTAGCCAAAAGCAGTGGGGCAAAAGCACCTCGGGTTTCAGTAAGAATGACGATTGGCTGGGAATTGATTCTCACATTCCCTCTAAAAAAATCAAAATTTCGTACACTTTTATTCTTATTCACTTTCATTCGTGCATTACTTGTGCTTTTAATGAGACGCTCATACAACGATGGATTTGATTGGCATTTTTTGATCAACTGCAACTTTCGGTCGATTGTATATACCAATAACACATAAATGTGTGCTCAAGAATTTTTCAGAAAGGAAATATCATAAGTCGCTATTCAGGAGCCTATCAAGGAGTTGTTTCTGATAAGGGCCTTACTTGGAAGTTCACTGAGTGAAAACATTGTTGGGGTCCCGTCCCCCCACTGTCAGATTACAGACAAGAAATCTTGAGATGGGGGGGGGGGGGGAAATGTTTGAAGAACCCCCCCCCCCCCTCCACCCGTTCACGTGCATACCTGCATACGGTGTTTGGTATTAAAGTATTAATCCACCGAAATTTATACGCAGAAATATTGGCTTACAGTACTCACTATAAACTTAAGCTTCATAGATGCAAAACTTATTTGCCGAACTAAATCATGCCATTCTCGGTCAAATCCTCTAATTAAGGATCTTATAAAGCTCTCCATTGGTACTTACCGGAATAATATTTTTCAAGAGGAAACATTATGTCAACATGTGGGAGTTTAAAAATGAACGTAAGAACGTCAACTGACAGGTTAATACATGGGAGATTATTTACTATGGTAGATCGAGTACATCAATAAAGCAAATTCCATGAACTTGGCTCACGACGTCAGAGGGTATATTGTCAATGTATATGCAAAGATACAAACACAATGTATATGAAAAAATGTAATAAGAACAAAATGTTGGCTGTTTTTTTTTATGTCGATGACGTTTTAATGAATAAATTCCAAATTCCAAACCTTTCCGGTTTCATTTTCAAATGAATTCAAGGCTTTCATTTCAGTTACTGAGAGTTGAGAGTGCGGATATTGTTGTGATGTTTGCTCTTACTTTTGTTCCGCTGTTGTGTTATTCGTAACCTAATGTTGACCTCATATATATTCTGGAACGATTGGCCTCTCTGTTTGGATATGACTGATAAAAACAGATTTTCTCCAAATCTCTCTCATGCAGACTTACATATCAGATTACACTTTGATAAGTTAAATAAAACGCTCGAATTTTTTTATTAACGAAAGCAAGAAGGCTGAATTGTCAACAAATGAAGAATTGAAATATAAAAATATTGAGGAAACTCGGAGAATTGGCGGCAGCTACAGCATTGTCATTCATAAAAAATCGAAATGCATCAAAAATACCTCGTGAGATGTAATTCATCTCCAGGGGCATTAAAACTCAAATGAGTAAGATTTTTCATGGGGGTTATTATTTGTCATCATGGCAATAATAATGCGAGTTTTGTATTTTCAATTTAAAGGAGAATTACACCCAGACAATAATGTACTGTCGGTAAATGAAGAGAAATCAGATGAACAAACTGTGAAAATTTGAGCAAAATCGGATAATCCGTTCAAAAGTTATGAATTTTAAAAGTTATTATGTCCACCTATGCTGAGCATCCTTGAATTGGCATGCGTATAGCTAGTTAGCATAATTTGTGATGTCATACATGGAGAACTCCTCATTCATTTTCTATATAAATTTATTGAAAATGTATTAATATCATATTTCAAATGAGGACTCAACATCGTTCTTTCTGGAATACTTGCAGAATTGATGTGAATATAATATATTCAACCGAAGAAACACCATTTTGTCTACTTTTCTTGAAAAAGAGGAAAATGTTGGCAGCCATTTTGTGCTTGTACGTTTGCCAATTTAAGGAGCCCATGAGGCCCGGGTGTAAATCAAAAAAATTTAAAAATTCATAACTTTTTAATGGATTGTCCGATTTTGCCCAAATTTTCACAATTTGTTCATCTTATTTTTTTCATTTAATGATAGCAATTTAATGTCTGAGTGTAGTTCTCCTTTAAGGGCAATCATGTGGATAGTTATGGGGTCACATTGCAATTAAGAAGAAAAAAATCAAGTCGTGACCTTATTCCTCCCCCAAACTGATCAAAGTATGCAAAAAAAAAATTCCGGAATTCCCACTATTTGAAGAGAAAAAAAATAATTTTTCAAAATTGTATAATTATTTTGTCGGTATAATTTTGTTACCTATTTCAACCTATTTTGACGCATAACCAATCACCGAATGTAATTTGGATCAAATTGGGTTTGAGGAATTTTCAAAAATAAGTTTTTTGGTTTTCCAGGGGCCCGGTCCGTGAAAATTTTTGCCAGAGACAAGTCTGGCAAAATTCATGCTAACGTTTTTCCCTGTGTAAAAGTCTATGGCAAAATTACTCATTGCAAGAGTTTTGGTCATTTGCCAGAGCTATGGCACAATATTTTATGCAACAGGCCAAAGGTGAAGTCAGTGGGAACCTGATTTACAGGTAATTACCCCACATATTTGAAACGTTTGAGATTGATTGTCCAAACCTTTTTTCATTTGTGAAATATAAGGAGAAAATCGATATTCTAATTTATTAGATGAAGGTCAAAGGTCAAGGTCAATATAAAAAGTTGAACGCACAGATCATTGCCATCTAAATTGTTTCTTTAATGAGCCAAAAGTGTCTCTGCATGAAGCAACTTTACGCACAGCAGAAATAGACAAACAACAATATTGAAAACAAATAAGCATGTCAATTCCAGAAGAGCACCAAATCATAAACGTATTTGATAAATTCGAATCAAAAATATTGTTCATTTTGGTTGACCTAAAAACGAATCATCTTAATGTAAAAACTTGAATTGTAAAAATGGCGGTACATATAACGGGATTAGTTATCATGCCGCATTCTAATAATAACTTCATTATAGAATGGTTTGCTCAATAAATTGATAAGCCGGGTTTAATCGAAGTCAGGGAAATAAGCAGATCAATGAAATGTAATGCTGCTAATGATACAACTGATTACATTTTAAATTGGTGGTGACAACTCAGATGAGTATTATCATGTTTATGGGGTTGTATCTGTACTGCAAATGATTAAAAATCTGTTAGAGACATGTTCAAGATATGTGATATTCACAAAATGTCTAAACTGGAGCCGTACGATCAAACCATCGCTTTGTTCACAATAATAAGGATGATATCACACTTAACTCAACGTATAGAGGATGTTGTTACGGCACATGTTGGTGAATGGTAAATTTCATATTTGGGTAAATTACCCAAACACGTAATTTACCAAAATACGTTTTAATTCTTCCAGGGAAGCACAATATAAACACTACAAGTATCACTTTCAATTAACCACCCAGGTTTTCTTTGTGATGATTAAATACATAGATCACATGCCGATATTAGCTCAAACAAATTAAAACTTCCAGTATGATTCGACATCGTACTGCACGTACCTTTTCAATATAAATAATTCCTAAATGGAAAATGAATTACGAATATGAATGTTATGATAAAGGAAGCAAGTGTCGCCAAATTACATGAAACTTTAGGTCAAGACATAAAAAACACTGATATGCTTGTAAATCATGCAAATGAACAAAAATTTAAATTCTCAAATTTGGTATACTTACAAATGTCGATATCCCACTATCACAACGTCATCTAGGAGGATCTCTGACAAATATCTGTAAAATATAAGCGAGAAAGTTGAGGAAAATTACACCAGCTGTATTACATCCAAAATAGAGAAGAATATATATATAATCTCTGTAAACAGTCACTATATCAGTCTTGAGATTGAAGCAGCGGGGAGGATGAATCACATACTAAACGAAACCAGTCGATATTCTGCCCCAATGGACAGAAGCAGTAATGAACTCGTATACACGCACGCGGCATGTATGTACACGGCGCCTTTTAGCGAGGTCACGTGATCAGCGCGGCTACACCAATTACAAACGCGTACTGTGTGGGCCAGGAAGCGGAGGAGTGTAACGAATCGCGTTCTAATTAGTTATTTGTTCTTAATTCAAGGGATGTGGAAGCGCCGTGGCAAGCCGTTCTTTCGTTTGGAATTCTGTAGCCTTATAATTTTGCTGGCCGCATGTGGTTGTATTTTTCTAATGGGCCCCAACTAAAAAATGTGTTATGTAACATTACGTAAAACAACACGTTCCACCACAACTTGATCCATTTTTCTTTCGTGCAAAGCCAAATGCATGAAACAACCATCATAAGACGCTTGAAATTAACTTTTTATTGAAAAATCATCATAATTTGCGGTTTCATTCTGTTTAGTGTTTCATTGATTTTTTTTTTTTATTCATGGTCACTATTTGTTGTGAAAAATAAATTAACGTAGTTGGATTTAACTAAATTATTGTCATGCGAACGAGGAGGAAATACCATTAATATATGGAATTCAGCATTACATACAACAAATTACCATAATAATCGAATTGCTTTACAGGATTGGAACATTTTCTTTCCCTAAATAATTGTCGATGCGTGTAAATTTGCTACATAAGACGCATATTTCAGGTGAAGCTTTTTGTAATGTATACTAATAATGGATTCGATGCACATATCTAATTTAAAAAATGGAAATGAGAAACACTTTCGCCGAAGTATATTATCATTTTCTAATCTATACTTGTCCAATTTTGCAAGTCGAAATATCCCATTGTTGGTCAGTTAGAAATGCTATTGCATATTTCCTCAAATTATGAAAAATCAAGCTTTGACTAAACATCAGTCTCTTTACACCCCCACCCTTCAAGAAGCATCCATTCATTTGCTTTTAAGTAAAATCGAACGCATTTTATTCATTAGCCCATATCCCATCGCTACAAGCAAGTTCTTGTTTATCAAAATATCACAGTTTGCCGTTGGGATTTTGCACCATTTATTTCTTAATTATCAACCGAATGAAACACACATCGAAATATGTTTTTAAATATTTATTATGATGTGCTTCTACCCCGTGGGCTTCTCTCGCTGTTTCCCGGGCCTTCATTACAGGCAATTAGTAATCATAGAAATGAAATTAGCGCAGAAATAACTTGTAGATTTGTGTTCGCCCGCGGTTTGAGTGCACCACCCAGAGGAGAATTGATAAAAGCGACTGGTTTGCGGCTAAATGTCGATTCTCAGTTTTAAAAAAAATAAGAAAAAAAAATGCAGACGAGGCAGAAAACATATTTCATTTACAAACTTGAGAAGGAAATTATTTCACCTAGAAATGAAAAATTAATGTAATAGACAATTAATTGTGGTTGAATTGACTCGTAGTTGTACTATTATAATGTGTCAATCAAATAAAGAAGTTTGGGCGCAATAATGATTTTGCGGGAGAAGGGTCAAAGAAAAAATTAATCGAGTGATTTTAAATCTGCTATAATGTCACAATTGTGTTTGTAAACTTGTCTTAAATCTTGATGGAGGTTTTATAATTACCACGATCGTATTTACAATGTCCTAACTTTTTAGTAGTTCATATTTCGGCCTTATAAAGAAAAAAAATCATAGATTAATCGTTTATTGCTAATATAAAGAACACGATATAAACTATTTCCGAAAAGTTAACTAGAACGCAGAGAATAGATCCGTACACCGTGTATTCAACTGTGCAGACACAACAATGACAAACCGGTACCGAATTCAGTAGCATTACCAAGGAGCATTGAAATTGCGTTCGACTTAACTTTTCGAAAATACTTTATATCGTGTTCAAGATATTGGTTGGAATAGGAGACACAAACATGCAAACATACATCCAGATAGACACAAAGTAGACAAAAAAACCTAGATATATACCCCCTAAAAAACTAGTAACCTCTCCCCCCAAAAAACAGACAAACAAGATACATGAAAATAAAAATTACAAAATAAAAATAATAATAACAAATAGAATAAATAAACAAACAAACAAACAAACATATTTCACAATCCCCTCAATTTATTTTTCGAGTCTCTATTCTTATTTTGTCTGAAACTCAGTAGAATAATGACTTGCCGCCGGGGATTCGAGAAAACACTGGTCAATCAAAACCACACTTTCATGCTATAAATAAACAGTCTCAGATTTATGTTTAGACCAGAGTCAATACTAATCAATATGTTGCTCAGCAAACCTAGAGGGGAGGAATGAAAATGAATACCAGACATGTGAAAAATAGGTTGCAATGCAAATACCGTAGGACACATTATATAGATTTACCACTATATTCTTAGGAGTTTCATTCATACATTTGCGTAAATAGTCACACCAATTTTTGCAATTAGCTGAAATAAGGTCAAATCACATTTCCTTTTTTTTCAGCATGACATACAACAAACTCGGGTAATAAGGTATAAGATAAAAAAGCGACTGGTTTGCGGCTAAATGTCGATTCTCAGTAAAATTCAGACTAGATAGAAAACATATTTCATTTCAAAACTTAGAATGGTTTATTATTCCACCTAGAAATGAAAATTTGATGTGATAAACAATTAATTGTGGTTGAATTGACTCGTAGTTGTACTATTATTATGTGTCAATAAAATAAAGATGTTTTGGCGCAATAATGCTCTTGCGGGAGAAGGGTAAAAGAAAAGATGAATCATGTAGTTTTCAAGCTGCAATAATGTCACACTATTGTTTGTAAAAAAAAAAAAAAAAAAAAAAAAAAAAAAATTTTAAAGCCGGAAAAAATTCCCCCTTTTTTTTTTAAAAAAAAAAAAAAAAAAAAAAAAAAAACTGTTTTAAACCCTTACAATGGTTTTATGATTATGATTATCTCATTTACAATGTCCTAACTGTTTAGTAGTTCATATTTCGGCCTTATGAAGAAAAAAATCTGAGATTAAAAGTTTATCGCTAAAATAAAAATAGTGGCTGGAATAGAGAACACGCACATACATACACACATCCATAAACACGAAGTAGACAAAAAACCTAGATATACCCCCAAAAAGCTAGTAACCCCCCCCCCCCCCCCAAAAAAAAAACACACAAACAAGATACATAAAAATAAAAATTACAAAATAAAAATAATAATAAAAATAGAATAAACAAACAAACAAACAAACAAACATATTTCACAATCCCCTCAAATTATTGTTCGAGTCTCTATTCTTATTTTGTCTGAAACTCAGTAGAATAATGACTTGCCGCCGGGGATTTGAGAAAACACTGGTCAATCAAAACCACACTTTCATACTATAAATAAACAGTCTCAGATTTATGTTTAGACCAGAGTCAATACTAATCAATATATTGCTCAGGCGAACCCTAGAGGGGAGGAATGAAAATGAATACCTGACATATGGAAATAGGTTGCAATGCAAAGGTGTCATATAGATTTGCCACTATTCTTAAAGAGTTTCAGTCATGCATTTGGGTAAATAGTCACAACCATTTTTGCAATTAGCTGAAATAAGGTCAAATCACTTTCCCCTTTTCTTTTTGCAGCGTGGCATAAATAGAACAAGTGGGATGATAAGGTAAAGGTTTTTCCCGTCAATTTCATTAGAGTTGCATTGAAATCAATGAATGAATGTTCAGATTCTGCAGATTTTCGTTAGTACTTTACATATCATTCAATTTAGTTTTACATTGTTCTTCTAATCGTATCTATAATTCAATTTAGAGGAATATTTGATCAAATTAGAAGCCAACGGTAGTCAATTAAGTTCATGCCAATCTCATTGTCGTTTGATTTCATCTTGAATTTGGAAGCATTATTGCGCTGTTTAATTTGATTTTTCATATCTTCACGCTGAAATGAACAAAAAATGTGAAATCACATACCATCTTAATCGAATAAAATCAACTCTTTAGGAAAATGTTGATCTCACAGACGATTCAAATTCCTTTTAAATTGAACGTTTTTTAGGATGAATCGAATGATACTTTGATGAAGTTGAATGGGAACATTTAGAGCTTAACACTTTATTCATTTAGATAATCATTGTGCCTTCGTAAGGCGTTGGCGAATGTGGTCCTCCATGTAATCCGTCTATCGTCCATAAATCTAAATAACATCGATTTTGATTATCCCGCGCCCATCTAATCATGTTGTCCACTAGGATACTGATTCATATCAAAGCTAAATCATTATATTCAATTTGTGGCTATTTCTGGCCGTTTGAACTGTATTGAATTTTTCAACTTTCAACATTTCAGATACGCCCAATGTATTATTGTAATATTAGTATTGATAAAGAAGTATGAATGTTTAAGTGTATCCATGGCTTATTTTAAGTACCTACGGATAACCATTATAATCCAGTGACCCCAAAGTCTATTTTCCTTTGGAAATCCGTATAAACGAAAAAAGCAATCGGAAATGGCATCTAATTTTAATAAGGTTAGTTGGATATTGTTACCCTTAAGGATTACTTATAGATAATTGAACTTTATTTTCAGATGTATTGAAGAACATGAACAATTCTTTTTCTCGAATTTGTGATTACAAATAACCTTTGGCTGATTATACAAGTAGAATTACATTGAAATATATTGATAACAATTTCAATAACTGGTCGTTGAAAATACTGTTTTCTTTAATGGGAAATTATGATTTCATTAATTAATTAATTTCAAATCATGATATCATGAGTAATAACGCGAACGAGGTTTTATGAAATAGAAATATCAACAAATAAGACAATATTTTTGTTATTTTCGTAACCAAGGAGGGAAGAGAGGGGACTGCCCCTCTTTCCCATTACTAAGAAAGAAAAATAAAGCAAGAAGGGCAAATAAACATAGGGGCCTTTTTTGTTTGTCAAACTAAAAGTTTTGGAAATATATTTCGCACCTATCTCAAGTGCAATTTTTGGCTATGCGCTTTATGACTGTTAAAAAATGAGCACTCTTCCAATCGTATCAATTAAAAAAATGAGAAATATCTATTTCATCCAATGCAAGTTTCTTCTTTTAACCTCGTCCGAGGAACTTTATTCACAATATACAAACACATATTTACATACACACTATTAAATTAAACCCACTAACAAATTAAACCCAAGGGCCCTTATTTTGATTCGGTAGCGAGGTTTAACTTTACCCAGGTCTAAGTCATTGTCATTTAGACTCTTGGTTTAACTTCTGAATAGCCCGGGTCTAAATAACAACACCCCATTAGAGTTAAACTTCGCTATCGGAATACGGGCCATAGAATTTAAAGAGAAAACAGACACATAAACACAAGATGAGCGTGGTCCAAAGTTAATGGTGTGTAGGTGTATTTACATTGTGACATACGTGCATTATGTAAATACATGTAGATGCACTTAGAAGTACTTCATCGTTGAATATGTTGAAAAGAGAGTTGAGAAGTATGATATTTGCAAATATCAGGATGAATCGCGTTTTGCCCTTGATGGCTCAAGGAAACGAAAATGTCATTCTAAAACAGATAATATCAGAATAAATGACGTCAAAATAAAATCACTTAGCGCTGACAGAGATGCAACATTTTGACGTTTGTAAAATAGTAACTGAATCCACTTCTTCTCTGTAACAATTATCAGTAAGAGCCTTCACATCAAAATGAGATGGGAGAGGTTGAAAAGGAGCACATGCAAACAAACAACCATTATGAAAATAGATCGAAGAGAAGTGATTCCGTCTTAAGAAGATTGCAGCCGTCAAAAAGTGACAGTTCCAAGTTAAGGCGAGAAAAAGAAATGTTTGGATGTCCAAGAATGACTTTTAAAAAATAATCCGTCAGTCAGAATGTCTTTTTATTATTGGAGCAGATTTCATGTAGGAAATAAGACTTGGAATGGGGTGAAAAACCTTTGAAGGTCTAAAAATTGCCATTCGGGTTTTATTTGACATATTTAGTTATAATATAACATGACTGGAATAACTTTTTATGTTGTACTTTTTATATTTTTATATATATTACTGTGATTTTTTCGTAAATTTATATAAAAGGCCAAAACAAATTCAAGTTGGACCATTTTCAGAAGTTCGTTCGGTCGGTCTTGGCCATCCAATTATTTTTTCCTTACGGGGGGAAATGATGCGGAATGATTTGTCCAACAAATAAGACATGAAAATAGTGCAATTTGAAATGTCCAGTTAGAATATATTCGCACCACAACACAATATCAAAACTACAACTCGCATGTCATCAAGGAATGAAAACAGGAAGACGGTTTCCTTCATCTTTTTTTTTCTTCTAATTTCTATATAGTCACGCTGCCGCAATCATTTCATCTTTGATGTCTGTGACAATTTGATCGTGTATCCAATTTGGGGCTTTGTTCGCTTTGTAAATACCTCAAGGGGGCGAAAACATGATGGGAAAAAATAAATCGTGTTCATTTCGTATAAAGGACGTGTATGTAATAAAACCGTCACCCAAGGCGAGGCCGTGAAGAAATGCAAGTTATGTTTGAACACAGTGGATTCTTTTCATTGGCGATTGCTAGTGAGGTAAATTATTTGAGAGAGGCCTAGATTTTCCGCATTGAATGCTTTCTAAGCAGTCACGTACTGCATGCTCGTCCATTGACCATGGAAGTAAACAGGTAAATATAAAAACGGGGATTAAAAACGGATGCAAATCTTGAAATATATTTTAATCCCAGATTAAAGGTAGAGATTAGTAATGGTCAGGATGCCGAAATTAATGTGAAACGAGCTTTAATAGCTTTAAACACGATATAAGCTATTTCGATGGTCCTTTGTAATGATATTCAAATCTGAACCAACCTGTAATTGTTGTGTCCGCACATTTGAATACACATCGTATGGATCAAACATCAATGACCCACTTTATTTTGCGGAAATAGATAAGATCCTGGTTTTACAAGCACATAGATATGAATGTGTTCGCAATTAGAAGATTTTCGGACATATTCTGAGTTATCGTATGTTACTAAAAAAAATGTCGACCATACGGAGCGCTAAAAGAATGGACCGTCAGCGGGTTCTCCCAAAACTGATCTATACCGTTAAATCACCCAAACATGACATTAGACACATCAACCCACGGCAACAAAATGGAACCGATAAACAAATCACCAGCAATGTCGTCGAAATATCTTTGGAAAGTCACATCGCAAATGGAATTATTGAAATGTACTATTCTATTGCAATTAATTTCAATGCAAAACGAAAGCGCTTTTTAAAATTTCACAAACACGTGGGTGTGTAGATCCATGTTATGAAAACCCGAACAGCTTCTCCACATTTACCGTATTTGTAATGAGATTACAGAAATTACACAAGATCATTGGGGAATACCTCTTATTGGGAGTGAGGTTAGGTTGTGTGAGGGTATATGTGTATACAGAAAAGAGCGAGGGAGAGAGAGAGAGAGAGAGAGAGAGAGAGAGAGGGAGAGAGAGAAAGAAGGAGAGAGGAAAATCCAAATATCTTTGACCTATTTTTCGTTGTCGCTATGAAAATAAGTTGGTGTTTTATATATTTTAATACGTTCGTGGAGATACAAATTAGGAGAAAGGAGGATAGAGAGGACGAGACAGAGGGAGGTAATGGAGATTGAGAGAGAGAGAGATAGAAGGAGAGAAGATAGAAATCAATATATCATTGACTTTCAATTATGTATTTGCGAGTGAATCGATTACATACGTAATCCTGATATCTCCAGTAGATATGAATATATGTTGATGTTTTATATATTTTCAATACGTTCTGGGAGATACAGATTAGGGGAGAGCGGGGAATAGAGAGGAAGAGAGAGTGAGAGAAAAAAGTCAATACATCATTGATTTTCGTTATGTTTTCGCTAGTGAATCGATTACATACGTAGACCTGCTATATCTTCGTTAGATATGAAAATGGTGCTTTATAAAAAATTTTGGAGAAAAAGAGCAAGAGAAAGCAAGAGGAGAGAGACAATTAGAACTGACTATCATAACGGACTGGCGTTTCTTGTTGTCGTTACCGACGAGATTACATAACGCATGTATAACGCTGCTATATTTAGTAGATATGAAAATAATTTTCTAAAATAGAAATAGATAGAGAGGGAGGCCGGAAGGAAGGGCGGGTCTTAGCAAGCCATAGAGTGATGGATAAAATAGGGGTGAGAAATAGAGAGAAAAGGGTAAGAGAGATGGGGAGAGAGGGGAGGGGGGGGGGCGGTAGAGAAATAACGTATGTGTATATTTCGTGCGTGTTTGTGTATGTACGTGCATTTGTTTTTAAGTGAGAAAGAGACAGGAGGAGGAAGCAGAGAGAAACATGCGGGTGCTTATTATTCACTGTTTTGTGAGTGTATATATGGTATATGTGTGTATATGTATGTGTGTTTGCGGATGCGTGCGTACGTACGTGTGTGTGTATAAAAAGTATGTGTGTGTATTTAACAGTGAATGGATTTTTCATGTATGTTGCAATGAGGGGAGGAAAAGAAGTGAAAGATTGAGAAAGGTGGTGCGGCTGAATCATTGATCTATCAAAATCAGAGCTGCAAGCCATAACAAATTGAAAAAATGAAAAAGAAATGAATAAACAAACGAATGAAACAGAATAGACAAATATACGGCCGGTAAAATATCCTAAATAAAAAGATAAATGATGTTTTTTTTTTTTTTTTTTTTTTTTTTTTTATAGTTCTCT
>BQKZ01001671.1:22197-43299 GCA_036244855.1 Temnopleurus reevesii
TTTTTACAATACGGTCGGCCGTTTATAAGGGCTTTTTCCTTTCTGGCTGTTTTTACCTACCATGCAATTTTATTTTTACATTGTACCGTTGTATTGTTTATGTAATATTTTTCTGCTTTGTTATGTTTTTATTGATATGGTGAACTAAAGTTGAACTGAATTGAAAAATTGAATTGTTGCAATAAACTTTGGCTCTTAAATATTCTGGATATCACCCCAGAAAATGAAATGTTATATCGTTTTTCCGACATCAATACCAAAATGTAATCTTTCATATCGTCAGCGTTTTTACAAACCGGCCTTTAACAACGGGGGCTCTGCTTGAAAACGTATAGACCCCGACATAGCGCCAAGTACAATGGCATACCACTGTAATGCATGTTATTTCAATAGCGTTTATTTCAATTGAATTGCTACGACTAGTTTGTGCAACCACCTCTCGTTTGTAGGCCTGTTCGTGAAATCGGTGACGATATTATGTGTGTTCAAAACGATTTTGAATGGTAAAGTAATGGCATTTTATTTTTTTTCTCGAAGTTCAATGCTTTCGTGACAAATTTCATACGGAAAACGTTATCATAACGTTGTTTTCAGTACATTTCCAAGCATCGTACATGCTCCTCCTCCCTCCCTTTCTCTCTCTCTCTCTCTATTTCTCTCTCTCTCTCTCTCTCTCTCTCTCTCCAGATCTCGTTTCGGATCATTTTAATCAAAACTCTTTGGTCCGTATTCTGATGTCAGGTTTAACTTAAACTCGAGTTTAAATATGTGGTTTAAGTATGGGAAGCCAAAAGAGGCTTGAATCTATAACAGTTAATGTTTAATTTACCAGCACATTTTAGCACTCAGAATATTTAAAACTGTCTCGGAATACCGTAACACCTTCAATAGTTTTCTACATTATTAGAGCATGGGAAAGGAGACCAGTTAACATAAGAATTATACATTGTAAATAAAGATTTGTCACTTTACTTTTGGCTACCCATACCTAAACTACAGATTTAGACCAGGGTTAACTTAAACCTCGCTATCGGAATACGGCCATAGTCTCAATCAAGATCGAGCTGTTTGTGCTCTGATTTCGACAATCCCCCCTTTTTTTATTTGTATCTTTTCCTTTCACTGAATAATTGAATATCTGATGTGGACTTCCTTTTAAAGGATGCAGTCCGAAACAAAATGTTAGCAGGTCGATATCCCGCTCATTCAGCCGAACCTACAATCTGCTTGTGCATATCCAGAGAGTATGTGCATATCAGTAAAAAAAAAACAAAACAAAAAACAAAAAACGAAAAGCAAAATAAACTAAAACAAAATAGATTAATACATAAATTAATGATAAAGATGAAACATGCACAGACAAAGGAACGTCTTTGTCTTAAAATAATATAATTTTCCTTCAGCACAAAGGAAAGGGTCTGCGTCGTTAGACAACTCTGGAATCGGGTAAACAGAAGTAGGAGCTTCGAAATGAATTTTTAAACAAGTGTATTCTCATTGCAAACTAACGTCCGAGAGCTTTCTGTAAACAAGACGCTGCCCTAACCCTCTTGACGAGATTCGAAGGCGGGATAAAGTTTGCCTCTAGTCATATAAGCTTAGTCTCGTGCAAGTACTGAATGAAAAGCAGAAATTTAACTGGATAACGAACACGAAGACAATAGAACATTACGTCGTGTATTCAACTTTGCGGACACAACAATCGCAAGCTGGTTCTGATTTGAATAACATTACAACGAACCATTAAATTTGCATTTGACTTAATTTTTCGAAAATAGTTTATATCATTTTAGATATATATTCTGAAATCAGTATAGAAAGATACTTATACGGGTTTTACCCCAAAAGGATGGAACTTATTATTTTTGTTTGCTTTCTCTCCTGAATTAAGACCAAAATGTGACATGATTCCCGCAGATACAGGATTTTAGTTAATTTTACATGACTTTTCTATGACTTTTCCATATAACCAAATTGATATTTCCATGAAATTTGTTGTAGCATGACTTCCAAGATCACACACTGATCAAGTCATGATTCTACGGTGGAATCAAAATAGCCGAGTGGACATCAAAACAAAGCCCCCCAAATTCAATCCAATTATTTTTTTTTTTTTTGTAATTATGTTTAAATTCAATCCAATTATACCTGAAGGTTAATCTATAAAACCAGGTTTTTAGGCTGGTCACTTAATATAAGCTATTATAAGCAATCCCTGGTGTAAATCTAAGCCGAAGATACGAATGGATTAAGTCAGACCTTTAATCAAGAGGTCACGGGTTAATGGGGAAATTTCAGCTCATGTCGTTATTCTTTTAATCTCTTTTCGTCGAATCATTTCATTCTGTCATTAAATTTTTGCACAATTACTGCAAAGCAAATCGACCGTGTTTTCACAAAGTGACGGGAGCCAAAGGGTATTGTTACATAAAATGAGCTACATATCCATTGAAACGTGTCCTTCTATAGAATTAACATGTTGTTCGATAAGATGCCAGTTAGATTGGCGCTATGTCAGGATTTCTTTGTCTTCATGCAACAATACCCTTTGGCTCCCGTCACTTCGTGAAAACACGGACGAAATGAACATTTAAAATCACTGTGTTCAAATTTAACTGGAGTGATCTTATTTTGGATTCGAAGAAAATACATATAAGATACAAAGTGCATCTAAAGTTAAAATCCTGCTGTAAGCATGCATGCCAAACACTGATGTTGATACACCTAGCCCTAACTGTTGTTGTTCGCCTGACTTCCGACAATTGACGGGGATCACCACGAATCGGTCGGCAAGTTGAACTGGGCTCACCCCGAGAAGGTCGACAACTTGAGCCGGGTAAAGCCCACCACACATTAACCCTTTGACTACTGAATTGTGTAATTCCATTAAACTTTGTACAGGGACTACATGGTTCCAGTAGTCAATGGGTTAAGACCAGCTTACGATTCGATTTGGTAAACAAATTGAAGTTGCATAGAAAATGACGGCTACTTTGACAAATAAAATATACCTGATTTTGTTCAGAAAACCCATATGAATAATAAACATACGATTCCAATGCGTTCGTCAGCTTTATACAAGATATAAGGAACAAATCAGTTTCAAAGCACCAAACACTTACTGTACTGTGCCTGCTAACCTGTACGTAATACACTATAAGGAGGACTTTACAACGACAGAAGAAGAAGAAGAAGATGAAATCGTAGACAATCAAATGTTTTCTATTTGTTTAAAGGCTTCTGAAAGATATCACTTTTCTCTAAAATCGGATCGTCAATCAGTCGTAAACTGTGTGGTGTGTTTTCGGTAAATTGACTGCCAATTGTGGTTGGTGCACTTCTGAGGAGTTTGGGACTCATCGGGTTGTGTTTGTGTGGAGCAGGTTAACAGACATGCGAACCAAATTGTCTGTGACTGTCCTGTACTCCGACCACCTAATGGGATGACTGATCTTTCAAACCTTTGCAATATAAGAATTGATTGGCCCACCAAATTGCTCTCGTGGCATGAAATTATTGCATACTCATATTAAGAAAGAGCAAGAAGGAGACAAAAAATACTTGTCCAAGAAACGAGGATCTAAACTTTATTGTCAATATTTCCCCTTTCACGGAATCATAAATTACAGGTACTGTTTGCCCTCTACAAGGGATTCATAGGCCAATATAGATTTTTAAGAAAAAAAAGTAAAGAACGAATGAAAGATAAAATTATAATTTTTAGGGAGATAGTAACAATTCATCTTAATCGTATGCACTTATAAAAGTGTCTCTGGGGCCTTAGCTGCTCTTTTGAAAACAGAATGGTGGAGTTTTGCTCAATGAAGCACCGGATTTGTGTGTCCACCGTAGACCAGAAGACAAGGGTGTCGTGACAAGTCAATATTTATGACAACAAACAAAAATAAAGGAACGTCCGCAAGATGTAATTCGAGAAAACATTGTTTTGAAACTAGAAGCTATTTATAACCTTAATTGTATGAACTTGTAAAAGTGTCTCTGGGGTCCCGGGTCTGTGCCGCCCTTTTGAAAACATAATGGCGGAGTATTTTCGTCGATAAAGCGCCGGGGTGTGTTTCCGCCCTGGATCGAAAACACACAGTGTCGAGACAAGTCAATATTAAAGACGACATTAAGTAGAAAAGGAACGATAGAAAAATCTAATTCAAGAAAAATTGTTTTGAAACCAGTATCTATTTATTACCTTAATTATATGAACTTGTAAAAGTGTCTCTCGGTCCTTATCCACCCTTTTAAAAATAGAATGGCGGAGTGATTTTTTTTCTCAACAAAGCTCCAGGTTGTGTATCCGCCATAGATAGGAAAGCAAGGGTGAATAAATTAATATTCACCACAACAATAAAAACAACGAAACGATCGAAAGATGTAATTTAACAAATATTGTTTTGAAACAAGTATCTATTTATTGCCTTGATTGTATGAACTTGTAAAAGTGTCTCTGGGGTATATACCGGGTCTGTGCCGCCCTTTTGAAAACAGAATGGCAGAGTTTTGTTCAATAAAGCGTCCGGGTTGTGTATCCGCTTTGGATGGGAAGCCATGGGTGTCGTGACAAGTCAATATTTATGAAGATCGGATGTCTGTGGTGAGAGCCGGAACGTGGCGAAAGGGATTTGAAGTTTAGATTCATCCAAAATTAGATTACTGGAGGGTGGTTGAAATGGGATAGAGCGTTCCAAAAAGGGAGAGAACCAGAAATGGGGGTGGGGGATGGATTATTGGAGGGTAGGTATCGATCATACATAGATGTATTGCAAGGGTATGCCCCTTCTCCATAAGAGGTACACATAAGAGGTACATTCTTTTGTGTTTTTCTGTTGTATGGCCCTGTGAAAAACAGTGCTGTGATCACGAACTGGGCAACCCGAAATGAAACAAACAAATAAATGAATAAATAAATAAATAAACATAGCACCTCTAAACATACAACATTATAGGTGCAAACAAAATAATTCAACACGTGGAGCACCCTGTTTAGTGCAGAGAGCTTGACTAAAAGCTTGATTTCGTCAGATATGCCATGTAGCTTTCTAAAAATGCACATTTTTTTTGTTCTATCAAATAACTACAATAATAATACTTTCGATTTTGTGAAGGAAACAAAACAAAAATAAAACTGAACATACTTTGCCGAATATATTTCGAGTTCAATGTACTCAGAAATTTAATTTTGTTAGGGTTTACAAAAGACTGTGCTGTTGTCTAACACCAAATAAAGGTCGCCGCATGTTTGCTAGTTTGTCCACGCAATATGCTTATACACTTGACGGTTTCGTTTTGATATTAAGAGCAATTGCCCAAGGGAAAATCGACTGATGGTCAGCGTTATTGAGTGTGTACTTTTATTAATTACCAACCCTATATAGCCGCTACTAATTAATTTCTGCAGGGGATGTGCTATGATTAATATCAAATAAAGAAATGTCACAAACATCGCTCAGAAGAAGATAGAAGTGACTTTTAAGGCATGTTGATATCTAATTGATGCAGGGTGATTTTGTAAATACACCCGCTAATATTGAGTGTATGAATATTCTTTCAAAGGGGAATGGTATAAAAGGCAATGAAGAAACCAACTGAAATAAATAAAGGGAGAAATATGAACAAACAATGTGGGCTTTGATGAAAATATGCGACATTCTTCAAATTGAGAGTATGCAAAAGGTGATATACCATTGAATATGAAGAAAAAAAACTATTTGGGCAGTCATCAAGGCTGTGAAAATTGACTTTTTCAAGAAAACTAAAAAATGAAATTACATCTGAAAAGAAATAAAATTCATCATCTCTATTTTCCTTTTCGTTTCAGCACCGCCCCTCCCCCTCTCTCTCTCTCTCTTTCCTTTTCTTCCTCTAAAACATTCATTTGTGTAGTTATAGACCGTCTTTAGGGGAACATTGAATTGGCCAGAAGCAATTAAACATAGTATCATTCTTATTTCATCCGAGTCTCAGCCACATCCCTTCCCCCCCCCCAACCCCCGCAATCATCACTTGAGATAGACACTTGAAAGGAGTATCGTTTTACCAGATAACCAGAACTACAGACGCAAAACTGTGCGAGGAAAACATTTTGATTAACATTTTGACCTATATTCACGAGCACTAAGTACATTATCGGAGAGTTTAGTCAACAAATGCCAGGCGGTACACGAGCGTTAATTTTGAGTAATTTGATTGAAATAAAAGGTGAATGAGGTATATGTCTCATGATTAATAAATGTAAGAAGACAAGAAAGAAAATTGCATCTTGCGATGCTGTTTTTCAGCGGGTTATTGAGATACAAAACAAATCTATTACCCCATCTCTTGTACACACCCATCAATCAAGGATAAAAAACAATGTCAGGAGATACAAATAAGACAATGCGAAGAGACATGCATCTCAAACAGACCCGCTTTTCGCCTCCTCCTTTCGATCCCGACTTTTGTCGATCACGTTTTCATCCTATTCACTCGTCATCCTAATGGATGTGCATGTCCATCATCGGTTTTAATTTGCCTGACGTCATCTTCGACATCGTTTATCCCGAACTCGTCGAGTTATTCTTGTTCGAGATGAAGCACTTTGGCGTTTGGGACAGTGTGTCATCGAAGGGCTAGATTCGGGATGACGTCATACCAGCCACACTTCCGCGAATGTTGCTGGACTACGTATCCATTGCTTTATCTTTCTAAAGGGGTGTTCAAAAGTTGCAATTGATTTGCAGTTGATTTGCGATCAATTGCAAGTTTTGAGCAACACCCCCTTAGTCTCTGTCTTTCTTTCTCCCTCTCTCCTTCTCCCTCTCTCTACCCCCCTCTCTCTCTGTCTCTCTACTCTGTCTGTCTGTCTGTCTGTCTCTCTCTCTCTCTCTCTCGCTTCCTTTCTTTATTCCTCTTTCTTTCTCTCCCCATTCTCTCTCCCTCTCTCGAGTTATTCTCGTTCGAGATGACGTCATACCATCCACACTTCCGCGAATGTTGCTGGACTTCGTCTCCATTGCACTCTCCCCCCCCCCCCTCTCTCTCTTTCTCTCTTGCAATCCCCATCTATCTATCTTTATCCCTTTCTTTCTCTATTACTCTTTCTATTCCTCTTTCTTTCTCTCTATCTATCGCTCTCTCTCTCTCTTTCCCTTTTCACTCTCTCTATCTATCTATACTCCATTTTTCACCCCTTACTTATATATCTTTCTCAAGCCCCTCCCGCATCCTCGTTTTATCTCATAAAGCTGCATAAGCGTATTTGAAGAAAAAAAAATTTCATGTCTTCCGAAAATGGCAGGTTTATAAATGCATTATATAATCGCTTTATCTATCTGTACTTTACTAACAAAAACAAAAACAAAAATTACCAAATTGAATATTATGATTTTTCTCGATCTCTCTATCTCTTTTCTTCCTCTTTCTAGATCTCTCTATCTCTTTTCTTCCTCTTTCTTTCTCTCCCTATTCTGTCTCTCTCTCTCTCTCTCTCTCTTTCCCTCTCTCTTACTCTCTCCATCAGTATGGCTTACTTTCCTTCGTTCTATTCTCCGTATCCTTTCTCTCTGTATATCACTTTAATGTGTCCATCTTTAATGTCTGATTTGTTGAATGCATTTGGTGATCTAACTTATTTGTCTCGACTTATCTAATTCGTGTTTTCTTTCTTTCTTCTACCCCATAATATCCATCTCTTTCTCACTTTCTTCTTTGCATGCATCCCCCCCCCCTCCTTCTCTCTATCTTTCTTACTCGATATTTTCCCCACAATTCCTCAATTTCTCTTCCCTGACAATCGCTGTATGAAAATCTATTTTTTCTCCCTCATCTTTCTCTGTATCAGTGTACATTGAGTCTATTTTGTCGTGTAATTATATTATTTTGTATCTTCATCAACATCCATCTCCATCTCTACGTATTCTGTACTTCTTTCGATATCTACCATGTCTATTAAATCTACCTCCATTAAATTCACTTTGTATCCCTCTGTCTATAATTTACTTGGTCTCATTCTGTCTATTTCCAATATTATCAAGTCATTCTTCTCATTTTATTGTCAAAGACCTGCATTCACCAAAGGCACGCATCTCAGACACTCCTCAACAATCATCAAACTCATCTTAGTTATATTTTAACCCAGTTTCTTTTTTCACTTTTCAATTCAGCGAACTCGTTTGCGTTTCTCTGTTTTTGTCTCGATCTTAATTTACCACCTATTTTCGTTTACACAACTCAAAAGATCAACAAATATCTTCTAGGTGAAACGTCAAGATGGGCTAAATTTACCACATTATTCTTTCCTGCTAATGGCTAAGTTAGAGTGAACATGCTTGCTTGCCTCTCAGAGTCATATACAATTGAGGTCGGAGGGAATGAACCGCATCATGAGAAAAAAAAATCCACCCTGAATGAGTGAATTTAATGAATTTGGGTCAAGTGGTTGAGGACGACTCACACCTTGCGTTTTTAGCCTGCGTCGGCCCAGCGTTTTTTTTGAAAATTAGAAACGCTACATGGACGCACAGCATACGCAGATAAGACGGTGGACTGACGTTAGGTTTGCGCTCAAAAAGCGTACACCAGGCGTCAGTTCTCCGTATAACCTGCTTCTTTCAGCGCCAAGGAAGCGTTTTTTTTTTCATTTCCAAATAACGGTGGGCCGACGCAGGCTAAAATGCAAAGGTGTGAGTCGGCCTTTAGTATCGATACTTGCAAGAATCGCAAGTGGCAGACACGACTGGCATTTAATATGTGTACAATTGCAAGAAACATACATGTATCATGCCATTTTTTTCAAATGTCAGGCCCATCTCAAATACAATTATTTGATCATGTTAAATTTGTAAATGGTATTTTTTCTATTAAAAGCCATGGGCTTAAGGTTGCCAGGTACTTAATTCACTTCTACCAGCAGACTTTGTTTATTCCTGTTTCATAATAAAATGCTTGATTGAATATCCTTAACAATTTAGCTTTGATTATAATTGCAATGGTCTGTATATTTCTATCACTCTCTCCCTTAGGAGTGTCTATATTCCAACATTATCCAAAATTCAATTACAAAGTGATATTATACAAGTAGTGCCTACCTATTTAAACAGCCGCTTGCCCGATATATCAACAATTTTATTCGTAAAATAATCGTTAGAAAGGTGATTTTTGTAAAACCTTGGAGAAATTATGAGCCTATTAGAACCATGTTTATTATTACACAGAAAGTATGTGCATGTGTAATTCATTTAGAACGATTCCATTGCGCGCTCCATACAATGCATAACGTATTTCCAGCGTTCACACCTTATTGGAGTTGTAAGATCTCGACTTTCTAGCAAGCGTGTGACCGACGTATATGAAAAATTAGACTTTTATAAGGCACTGTACATCAATGATTTAACACATGCCGAAGTAAAACGTCATCACACAGTGATTTTGTCGAAAAAGATATTATGCAAGCGCAGGTTCTTCCGACATATGCCAGCATACGACTCACAGAACCAACATAAATTATAGCAAGGATGTTTGAATCTGCTTAAATAGACGTGAACTCGATACACCATGTGCATACACAACTCTGCGTGTTCTTTCACATCCTTCATTAATATTATATTCTCAGGTGTTGTACGACGAATCTATCTTAATTTAGGATGTCTTCAAACCTCATTATTACATACACGAAGCTATAAATGTGGGATAAATTACTAGTACTTGCCCATAAATTTCAGTCGAAGTTAATGGTGCCGTGACTAAAATACGCTAAGGAATTACACGCTATTATTGCAAATAATCCTTAAATTTACATTAGCCGCTTTCGGGGAAAAGCACTTCTAATGGTCAATGCTTACTGCAATCATTTGTTGCCTATTTGAACCTGTTCGGAACTCTTGAACCAGTTTTGAATTGAGCGCTGTATAAATTATATGTCTTTCCGTTTTTATACGTATAACTATTGTTATTATTCATTACTATTGTGGTGCCTATTTTCAATACCCCCTCCTCGTCTACGCAGATCATGCATGTAAATCTAATGTACCAACACGTTTCTAGCTCGCTCAGCGTGTACAAACCCATTACTGTTACGACAAACGGTCACTACATCACACTGACATCAATGTGATCTCTTGCGAAGCGTACTTCTAAATTAACTCCATCTCATCTCTTCCAGGAAATGCGAATCCAGTTCCCCTATTTGCTATATATTTGCCCACCCTTCATCCATTTACAAGATTTTCCCCTACTCGGAAGGCGAAATCCCGCGTGTTTTCAAGCTTTGAGAAAAACAATCATATCCATAAGGCTAAGTAGATATGTCGTTCCATTTAAGAATTACGTTTATCCCTCACAGTCTGAATCGGAATTATCAATCCTTTCCCATTTTTTTTCCGAATTAAGCATCGTTTTCTGCCGATTATGAAATGAAGGCTTATCTTCAACCTTGATTTTTTATTCATTTATTCGTGTTTCGACTTCTTAGATCTGAAACCTGATATGGTGAGGCGAAAACAAGATTACAATGTAATAAATCAACTATATCGCATTAGCCTTGAATGAATCGATTCGTATCTAGACTGATTCTTATCTTTCGTTTGAATAGCCAACGTCTACCCGGCATTTATGATGCTCGGTGTACGCGGAAATAATGGATGAACAACGCTTATAGCTGATCCTAACACAAATGTAGTTCGAGCGCTAGACGAATGTCTTCAACGTCACTCAAGCGTATTTGCTCCGTACTTCTGCGTTGGCGAAGCGTCATGAATGCTGGGCAGAGAGTGACTTTAAAGGTAGAATACTTCTTTTGTAGCCTAAAATTTGACTCTCCAAGATTGTTGTGTTAAAACTTATCACCAATCAATTAAGCACAAAGATTGGTCATGATAGGCGCATTTATAGTTATTCCAATACTAATTCTTTTATTCGGGCCTGGAACTAATTGACCGTGCGTTCAAAATTCAAAACAGCCGTTAACCCCTCGTTGACCAATAGCGCAAGAGTCTCTCTCAGTGCGTATTCCGCATGGTGTGGCAGTGTATTGAAGTGCGCACTGTATGTGCTCTTATGTTGTGTGTGTAGGTGTGTGTGTGTGTGTGTGTGTGTGTGTGTGTTTGGTACCGTAATACGCTAGGAGTGTCGCGATACCGTTGGTGTCAAGATGAATTATGATAGAATAGATTTTTATTTTAATTAAATATTCTGTACTACATTCGACCAAAATACTTCATTATGGTTATTATTTTGGCATATCTGAGGTACACAACAAGTTGTAAGCATAACCGTAATGTGTGCAAATGTAGTTTTCTACCTTTAAAAGCAAAGATGTGATTCAGCCTAGAACCTCATTCACATATTTGCATTCATACACACCGTCTTTCCAGCGATCATGAAATTAGAATACACGCTCCCTTTGAGCTGCAAAAATACGTATTGAATACGTTTGAAAGAAGTAAAAAAAAAAATAGAGATTCATTATACACATTTTCTAAATTGAGATATAATAAGTTAGTTTTGGGGCATAGCGCGATCAGTCTGCTGAGACTCTCGCAAAGTACATAGGTAATTTCGTTTTCATGGTTGGAAGAAAGGGTGTGGGGGGTCACAAATTACACGCATCCACTTAATATCATTTTTGGAGGGGGCGTTTGCTCATAATTAGGAAGGCGATGAAATTTCCCATGGGTGATGTCGTTTTTCTTTCCCTCTTTTCCCCATCCAAGCGATAGCAAAGGCAGGAAACTACATTTACACTGAATAATATACTTTTAACTAATGGGGATTCATGACAAGCTCTAATCATAAACCCAATATGAAGTTATTTGGTTATAGAAAGCCCAGAACATTCACTTCAACTGAAAATATACCCCCTCTTACGATGCACCGAGAAAGCTGAGGTCATTGATTTACCCTACACACAGGATCACGCAGGTAACCACTTGCCAAGCCAAACCACTTGTCAAAAGTACGAAGGCTAGCTAACACGTATCGGCAAATAGGATCCTGAACACAAACAAAAACGCGCATGCATTCAAAAAGCATTGCACGGAGCCCAACCCGGTTTTACGTTACGTGCTTCTCGCCTGCCTTGTGTTGTGCACGGGGAGCGAATTTGAAATCTCGTGTATGCTTAACAAACCTTGACCGCAAATACAACAGTGAACAGTGTGATGGGGCATTAAACAACGACTCATGCGTGACCGCCCCTATTAATAACGATGCTCTGAACTTTTTCAAATTTCCGAATGTCAGAATAACTTCACATCTACTCAAGATTGTAAATTCTCTCAGCTCAGAAAAATAGTGGTCAATATTTGGATTCTATTGTTCTACTGTTTTTTTTTTATTTCTATTCTCCACACCATGTGCACAAATTTAAGCCTTTTGCTCTCTCTCTATTTCGTTTCTTACTCGATGAATATTGCCCTACTGATTTTTCCCGTGTTACTAAAATATACCATCAAGTTTTCCATGATTTCGCGCCCTTTAACACTACATTTTCGCATCTCTATAAGAACGAAAAAAACTTACGAGCAGCAAATTTGCGCCCCTTAGACTAACTAAATTGTTCACCCCCCCCCCCCTTCTGCCTGAAGAGGGTGGAAGGAGGGAGGGGGCTAGCTCCCCAATCGCGCCCGATAAACACAGGGTCACACACAAAACCACTTGCCAAGGAATACATGTTGATGTACTTTTCTCATGATAAATCAGAATAGCTCACACGTAAAACAAGTAGGGACCTGCACACAAGAAACGCGCACGCATTAACAAAAAAGCACTGCACGGAGCCTAACCCGGTTTTACGTTCCGTACTTCTCCTCTGCCTTGTTTTGTGCAAGGGGAGCGAATTTGAAATCTCATGTATGCTTAACAAACCTTGACCGCAAATACAACAGTGAACAGTGTGATGGAGCATTAAACAACGGCTCATGCGTGACCGCCCCTATTAATAATGATGTTCTGAACTTTTTCGAATTTCCGAACGTCAGAATATCTTCACATCTACTCAAGATTTACTTAGATTTACTAAATTTTGCAACCCCTTCTGCCTGAAGAGGGTGGAAGGAGGGAGGGAGCTAGAGGGGAGGGGGGGGGGGGAGCTCCCCAAGCGCTCCCGATACGTCAATATTATACAGTAGAATAAGACGTGCATCACTTTCATGGAAACATTCTATGTGAGAAAAGTTCCACTTGTGGAAACTCCGAGCACCGCGCTCCTGCCCTAGTAATTAGGGCCCGTAGTTACACCGCGTCCGACAGGGCATCACAGCACGGCATTGCGCGATGTCTACTAGGTGATTACCGAACATCCCTTGTCATTATAGGCTAATGCGGAAATGCCATGCGGTGCCGGATGGATGCGGTGTGACTGGGTCTATATGGTTGATTTTAATGAGCAGTTGCCAATATAGTGCTACTTGGTTGACGTTATTACATTCCTCATGATGAAGGTGTTTGGGCTTCATATAAGTGTCGTCCGATGTAACCACATTAATGTGGTCTGATGTCATTCTGTCACCCATATAATGATGGCCTGGCCCCTGCCTTTTCGTATCTCATCAATCGTTTGTGGTTTCTTGATAATCCTAACTATTTCTATATGAAGGCGCCGTAGTGTAGTGGTTCTGACTCTCGCCTTTCAACCAGAGGGTCGTAGGTTCGAATCCCACCCATGGCATCAATTTCCTTCAGCAAGAAATTCATCCACATTGTGCTGCACTCGACCCAGGTGAGGTCAATGGGGACGACAGGAAGAAATTCCTCATAATGCAGAGCGCCGTAATGGTTGCCAGCTAGAGCCGGGTAATAGTGAGTGTAAAGCTTTCAGCACCATGAACACCAATAAGGTGGACCTGTGCGCGATACATGTAGCCACCGTTATTATTATTATTATTATTATTATTATTATTATTATTATTATTATTATTATTATTATTATTGTAAGTAAAGTAGTATATAGGATTATGTACAAAATGAGCAGATTGGACCATTACACATCCAATAATCCTATCATGTTATTTTTACATTCTTTTTCTAGAATAAAGTCCGACTCACACGTTTGTGTTTTTAGCCTGGGTCGGCTAAGTTTTTTTTTTAAATAAAAAAACGCTCCTTGGACGCGGAAATACACAGGCCATACGGCGAACTGATGCTCGATGTATGTTCCTTGAGCGCAAGCCGAACGTCTGCCCACCGCCTGATCCGCGTAAATACGTTGCTCTCGGCGAGCTCTATTAATTTTCAAAAACGCTGTGTATAGGTGCCACCTAAAAATGCCTTAAGCCCCGGTCACATAGGACCCCGGAAGCAACACGATTCACTCCGACTCTTTGTTCGTAGGCAGTTAACTGAAAATTAACAAAGAGTCGGGGTGAATCGTGTTGCTTCCGGGGTCCTATGTGACCGGGGCATTAGTCGGCCTTAACGCAACCAACAGGTCTTGGTTGTAAGATTCGATTTGTCATACAGCCGTACGACAGGCAAAATAAGGAAACCTTGCTTTTAAGCATTCATGTCTGAGACAAGGACAGCGCAATCAGGACGGTGTTGAGAGCGTTGCAGCCCCCCCCCCCCTCCACACACACACACGCACACATACATTTTCAATTAAAACGTATAAAAGTATGTGAGGGTGTAAACAGGTAATACGCAGTCCCCTCTGATGCACCCCCTCCCCCTCCTTCAAAACGGGTCCCCGAGAGTACACACACAAAACTAGAACTCATGGGATCTGAGTAAAATCACAAAAAGTGACACAAAAATGACACACTTGTAAGTATATTAATGAAAATTATAGTGTCATTATAGTGTCATTTTACTCAAATCTGTGAGTTCTGGTTTTTCTGTGTTAGTGCACAGATTTATAAATGTATGTGTGTGAGTATGTGCGTGACGTTGAAGCAAGATATATTGACGATGTGGGAACTATATCATCCGGTGTATACACGTCAATGTGGTTTGATGTCATATATGTCACATATATAGTGACAGTCTGCTCCCTGCTTTTCCCTATCTCATCAATCGCTTCTGGTTTCTTTAACCAAACTCTCATCCATCCCAATATATAGATCCTACACTCTTAGAAAAAAAAGGTGCAAATTGGATTTGTTTTTTCCCTTATGGAATCTCCATAAAAAAAATCATTTAAGCGCTCAATATAGTCTTAAACGTTGTGATTTTTTTTGTAAAAAGGTCCTTTACATGCTCAATAACCTAAAATAGTCCTAGGAAGACCCTAAAACGGATATGAAGTTGCTTTTTGTTAAAAAAATGTCCTTTACTTGCTCAATACCTTAACTAGTTCTTTGAATAACCTAAAAAGGTTGTGGAATTGCTTTTTGCGATTAAGAACCTGAACATGTTGTTTGTAAGGTGACCGGTGTATTGTCGTATCGAGTTCGATCTATTTCCAATTAGATGTCAATATGATATTACGTCCCTGTCGGTCCCGTGAATGACTGAATATAGGGACCGCAGAACTTTTTTTCACATCAAGCCAATGAGAGTGTGTAAAATGTTAAAAATGGTAAAACACAAATTCCGCTGTGGCACCCCCACCTTTCAAAACGGTCTGTGGTCCTTACTGGAGTCATTCATGCAAGAAATCCTCGAATGGGGTGTTGCAGCCCCCATTTTTTTCCATAATACGTGCAAACATATACGGGAATAAGTAAAATGGTAAAACACAGCGGCTACATTTACAGACCCCCCCCCCCCCTACACTCACACAAACAAGCAATTTTCTAATTGTTTTAAGAAATAGAGTCCTTGTTTCACTTGATTTTGTCATCAATGATTCTTTCATGTCTTAGTCCTTACTCCATCCACCCTCTCCTTCCCATTTCAAGCCCCCCCCCCTCCCACACAGACAGACAGACGGAGTACACCCCTCTCTCTCTCCTTCTCTTCCACCTTGGCCCCGTTCTTTCCATGTTTTCTCTACAATCCATGCTACCCATGCCATGAGCCTCTCGTTAAAACTCAATTTTTCGCCTCGCGAGACACGAGGTACCGGGGCAATCAGTTATACCCCCCCTCACACACATACAGACAAAGTACACCCCTTCTCCCTCTCTTTCTCTTTAACATTTCCTCCGTTCTTTCCACGTTTTCTCTACAATCCACGCTCCCCGTGCCATGAGCCTCTCGTTAAAACTCAATTTATCGTCCAGTAAAGTCTCGCGAGACACGAGGTACCGGGGCAATCCGTCATATTCCCTTCTTCATCAACGGCTGCATGTATTGCCTCATGGGCCTGCGAATTACCCATAATCACGAAAATGTCAATTCCCATATCATCGCTTGTCATCCCCGTCAAATATAAACAGGTTACAGTCATCTGTTGACTGCTTAAGTCGTCCAATCGCCCCTCAAAATACTCATCTTCTTGAAAGCAAAATTTCAGGGAAAGTGTTTATGATTTTGATCCCTTGAGGCGAGCCATAGTACATTTGCAAAAAGATATCATAAATTGGCTGTGGCATTTACAATTCGGAATGCATAGTTTACCACTTTAGGTCTTCTGCAAGACCGATTTGTTAAATAAAAATTGTATATGTTATGCACATATGCGTATCATCTATTTGCTTGTTCTATACTAAATGTCATTCAAGGCTTTAACAAAGAGACATATGTCTTTGGCTTCAGCTATTTTGTAAAGCCTCTGCCCAATATTTACACAAAAGTGACAGATAAGATGAGCACAGATAAGATGGACCTGTGTGCTACAAATAATGATCAGAAATATTGTAACCAGATATAACTTTATATCACCACGGGATTTTAATCATTACGTTTGAAATTGGTGGAATATAAATATCTACATAGAAATAGATATAGAAATAAAATCATGAGTACATAAATAGATAAACTAGGATTTGTACCATGGTATATAACTTCTACCGTTACTAAACGTAGAATTTATTTATTTCATGTATTTATCAGTAGGGTAGCTCCAACAGTAGTATTGATACTGGTTTCCGTGGAGGCCCTACAACAATACAATTACAATGAAGAAAACTAGAAACAAATACAACCAGTAAATTGCAGTTTTGCCTCAGATAATTACTAAAAATTATCAAGAATAATTTCACAGTGGGGCAATAAATTTCATTCTAATTTGTAGCAAATCCTGCCGGATCATAATCAAATGCGTATATCTGTATATAGACACGCACATACAAAAATTCATAAATATGCATACACACACCCGCTTACTCAATAAGAATATTATTTTCTATTTATGGGCACAGATGTTTAAAAATATAGCAAAACGAGACTTTGGAAATACTAGAGACGACGTTGATGTCTTTGCGTCATTCTTTGTATTACATCATAAACCATTTAGCATGAATGAATTGTCGTCGTAAGTTTAACAAGTTCCACTTAAAATTTATCTTGTGAAATGAAATGGAATCTTTGTGACGACTTTAAGAAAGACTGGAGTATGTTAATGAGTGTAAATACGCGTAAGATTTTCGACCATTCAGCACAAGAATTGATACCAGTCGTGCGTTAAGTCGTTCTTTAAGTCTTTTCGTAACATGGTGAAATACCGGCCGGGGTTGTGTTTCACAAAGCTGTTCGTATAGACGTACACACGACTGGTGACCCTTTTCTACACTAAATGATAACCCATGGCGTTCATTTAGAACCTGAGAAAGGCACACCAGTCGTGTGTAACTCTAGGAACAGCTTCATAAAACACAACCATGGGCAGTGTTGCAGCAAGTTACAAAATACATGAAGAACTACTTTACGCACAACTGGTAACAGTTCTTGTGCTGAATGATCTACAATATTACTACATGCACATCAGGCTCGTGAACGTACTCCAGTCTTTCTAAAGACTGACTCAAACCATTGCTTAAAAAACCTTTGCATTTTTAGCCTGCGTTGGCCCAGTGTTTTGGGAAATTAAAAACCGCTCCCTGGACGCACAGCATACGCAGATCAGACGGTGGACTGACATTAGACTTGCGCTCAACAACGAGCGTACGCCAAGCGTCAGTCCACCGTTTTACAGGTGTCTTTCTGCGTCAAGGAAACATGCTGGGCCGACACAGGCTAAAAACGCAAAGGTGCGAGTCGGCCTTAAGAGTCTTCCGTAATTTTGAGAACGATTTTGTGAAACACCGCCCCGGTTTGGCATTTCAATCTATGCAAGGAAGCACCGCCACATTGATTCTTCCTCTTTGTGTTATAAAGGTAGACATCCATTAACATAAACCTTGAGGTTGTTTATCACACATCCTTTTCTCCGGCATATAAGATCGAGAAATCATGTTGCCATGTAAAAAGAATCAATTAGTTTTCCGGGTTAAATCGACAATGGAGTAGTTTCCATTGGGAATTGCTGTTGAAAGCGCACGCCCGTTAGATGCTTGGCTAATGGATACAAACGGAAACACCGCGGTAAAGAAGTGTTGTTATTAGACGTAACAGTAAATCCAGTTTCCTCTTCTTGTACAGATCCTAAATATGCTTTTAAAAGGAAGCAGCGCCGTTGTGACTTAAATGTCGCCCACTATTTTCGCATAATCGATATTTCTTTCACATTTCATCTTTTATTTCATTTAAGTAGCTTGTAAACGTTATCCTAATGGAAAATACTTCATCCCACTGTGACGTCACTATCATCCAATCTCTTGCTCAACTAAAGTGATTTTTCTTTTTTAAATATTAATTATGTAATGATTTTTTTACCGGTATTATGATTAGACAGACCACTTGTTCGCTTTGAAACACCCGTATGAAGCGCCTCAAAAATGTAATTATTATTATTATTATCATTATCATTATTATTATTATCATCTCTATTAATAGTTAGCCTAATAACAATATGCAAATTCTGCTTAACAAAAAAGGAAATAAATTTTCCAACAGTTGGTTGGTTAACCTATGTATTGCACAATTTTTTTGGTAATCAAAATTAAAGTAACAACACAAAACAAAATGTGTGGTGACAAAAGCGATAAACTCAGTATTTGAGGTAAAAAACGTTGCTGCTTCCATACACCTTTTTTTTCGTCTTTTTCTTCCTTTTCTTATTCTGCTGTTCCGTTTCCGATTTTTTTCTTTCTTTTTGCAGGACTGCAGGAAGGGTTATACTGAGCAGAACATGATATCGGGAAGATTTTTAAAAATGCCTTAAGTCATTGCTCGTTATTAATGTATAAATTGTTTCCACATACCCTTATTTTTCTTCATCCTTTTTCTTCTTCTGCTGTTCCGTTTTCCGATTATTTTCTTTCTTTTTGTAGGACATGCAGGAAGGGTTATACTGAGCAGAACATGATATGAGGTAGATTTAAAAAAAAATGATTTCAGCCATGGCTATAGTCTAATATTGCTCTTCATTTGTATAAATTTCTTTTGGCGTACGGCATTGATACCCAACTCTCAATTATTTGCTATGAATTTTTGGAATTAATTCCAGGAAATGCCTAAGGGGTAAATGAATTCGAATCAAACACATGACTGACTGGAAAGGTTTTTCTTGATTGTTTTACGTGTCACACAATCTTTCCCGAGCACGCATCTTTTAACCTTGGCCATCTCTAACATGTACCCTGGCGCTCATATCGCTTCCATTAGATACCTGCAACATATTAAAGTTGAAATGCTACATTTGTAAGCTAAATTTTGACATTCCAAGAATTCTGTCTATCACATCCCTAAATATTTAATGTCCTTGGAGTTACTTTTTAGTTTAAAAAATAATCTATAATTTAATGATACTTCAAAAATATCAATGAGTAACTGGTAAATTATTTTCATGCTGAGTGTATGCTCGGCGTAAGGTCACAAAGCAAAATGATATACTGTTTTCTGCATCATATATATCTCAAAGACTGCCATTTTCGTTTTATGGAAAATCATTTTCTTTAAAAGAGATATGAAATACTGAGAAATATTTATTTTTCTTTGAGCCGTTCTCTATGTTTCTATCCCACCTAAAATATCTCCACGTGAAGCAGAAAATTAGAAACTAGATATTTGCTTAATCATAGGCTTGTGAATAAAGTCGTAATTATCTGGTATTAAATATTATTGTGCAATAACAATCAATTTCATTATTTGGTTCCTTGACAGTAATTATGCACATGAGATCACTAATAATTCAAAAATATCAATTTACATACACAATATCAATATCAAGTCTGACGAAAAACCCTTTAGAGAAACGTGTGGCCGTTGAAAATGATAATTGTACTGAAACACAGTTCCTCTAGGCACTACAAAATGACGATATTTTCATGGAAATTTATGCAATATAAACACCTAGTATCATGTTTAGGGTGACGAGCACGAAGTATAGTCCCGAGGGCATACACAAAAGCGGTTTAGCGTGACATTTTACACACATTCACCATGACCAACAACATGACCGAAGACCTGTTTCATACATATGGATACATATCTTAATGGTACTGATAAAAGCTTGAAACAAAACTGAGTCATATTTCTCAAATGAAGGTCACCTTTTGAATCCCTAAAATCGAAAATTCCAGCCAAAGCTTTGTAGTGAGGAATAATTCCAAATTTAATTGAAATTTTCAATCTAGTAAATTTTAATTTTTAACTACTCTTGTATGATAAGTTTTCAAATGATAACAAATCCAAGGTATTTAGAGTGCACAAGCCAATGTACAAAATTTCATTGACGAAGTATTTATAACAAGATATAAACTAATTTCAAAAAGTTGAGTTGCACACAGACAATAGATCCGTACAACGTGTATCCAACTGTGCGGACACAACAATGACAAGCCGGTACCAATTTCAATAACATTACAAAGAGCCATTAAAATTGCATTCGACTTAACTTTTAGAAAATATTTATATTGTGTTTTATGTGAAATATGATCCACAAGTTGATAAGCAACAAGTCTGGGATTTTGATACCCGGGAGGCTGAGCACAAATTTGGCGCCCTCCTCCTTCCCGGCTGAGTTGACAAGCAAAAAAAAAGGGGGGAAAGGTAATCGCCTAAAATTTGGCGCCCCCTTATAAGCATGAGTTGGCGGGAGGATGCTAGAATGTGTTAACGTCTCTGTTTACCGATTTTGGGGTGCAATTCGTTTGCAAGGATTTATTGAATAGGGTGTGTGTATGGGGGGGGGGG
>BQKZ01001671.1:43828-54138 GCA_036244855.1 Temnopleurus reevesii
CCAGGTGAGGTGAATGGGTACCTGGCAGGAATATTTATTCTTTGAAATGCCAAGTGCGCCGTGAATGGCTGCCGGGCTAAAGCCAGGGTAATAATAATGTAAAAAGCGCCTTGAGCACTCCGCAGAGTGGATACGTGCGCTATATAAATTGCATCTATTATTATTATTATTATTAAATACTGCTCATTTTCCTCATTTTTCAAAAAGAGCGGATACACAGCTCTGTTGGTAAAAAAAAACAGACTTGTCATTTAAAGATCATGCATTTTGCCGAAAAAATGCACCTTCATTTAAAAAAAAAGGTGCAATATTAACAACCTTAAAGGTGCAAAGGTACAACTTTTTTTTTTATTAGTAACACGATATAAACTATTTCCGAAAAATTAAGTCGAACGCAGACAATAGATTCGTACACCATGTATTCAACTGTGCGGACGCAACAAGGACAAGCCGGTTCTGATTTCAATAGCATTACAGCGGAGCGTTGAATTTTTGTTCGACTTAACTTTTCGAAAATTGTTTATATCGTATACTGTTTGACGCTATACAATGATCCTTGTTTATGACCAGCGTGATAAGCAAGTAATCGTAGTGAAAATGGGGACAAAACGGATTCGGATTTCTCTCTTGGGAAACAGAGACAATTTTCATAGGTCCAACTGTATAGAATTTTCACTTGGGTTTCGTGTGTGACACCTAATACGATTCCCAATAGCAATAGATATATGTGGTAAGATATTGTATTCCAATTCATTTCGATCTAGAAGCATTATTCAGATGCTTAAAGGGGGAGTCGATACCGTGTCTAATGACAATCAACAATAGAGCTATCATGGGTATAAATGTTTCTATCAAGAATGCTTCAATTTTGTCTCTCTTTAAAGGCGGCTTTAACGGCCAAATCACACCTTTGCGCTTTAGCCTACGTCGGCCTAGCGTTATTTTATTTATCTATTCACTTATTGATCAATATTTTAGCAGGATGTCCTCACAACAAGATGTTGGTATCACAGGGGTCTTGCATGAAAAATATAAAAAAAAAACGCTCGAGGAGCGTACGTCAAACGTTAGTCCACCGTATGACCTGCATTTTTGCACCTCTTGGGAGCACTTCTTAATTCAGAAAAAACGCTCGGCCGACGCATGCTAAACGCAAAGGTGTGAGTCGACCTTAATAAATATATTACTTGTCTGTCTAAAGGTCGTTTTATATACTTAAACATATTCAATTCGTAGAAAGGTTTACGTAATGAGCATAATGCTAGCAAGCGCACTTTCATCTCCTTTGTGTATGTCTGTAAATTAATCACGATTATTTTCAGCATAGTTTTATTCAGGTCTTATGCTAGGATTCTATTTTTATTTCTACATAATGTATTTGCAAATTGCAATTATGCAATATTTACGACATTTCGTAAGCTTGGCAATGCCTGTGGCAGAATGTAGGTGAATTTCATCTTTGTAAATATCTGTACCGAATATTGGCGATTCCATGTTGTGCAATATCCCAATTGTCGGATATTTTCGGCAATAACGACTAACTACAAACTAGCTAACATTATATATTGCAAAGTTCCTTGGCGGTCTTTCATCAAGTTACGAAGGACTTTTACGCACAACTGATTTCAGGACTTGTGCTGAATGATCAATAATTTTATGCGTATTACACTCGTTAACGTATACGAGAGTTTTTTCTTAAAGTCGTGAACGATTTGGTGAAACACCGTCCAGGACTCTGCTATATTCTTACGACTAGTTTTATGTAAGACAAATATGGCCAAGAAACAAAAAAACTGGTCATTGGAGTAATACATTTTTAAATCAATCTCGGTAGTCCCATAACCAGTTTCTTGTTTATTAGACTTACATAGACAGGGACATTTTCCTAAAGCTGTTCGTGGATCTACAGCACGACTGTACGAACGTTTGGTGACCCCTTTCAGCAGCGATTCAGCGCCAGAAATTATCATTGAGTCTAAGAAAGAGTCACCAGTCGTTCGTAGAGTCGCGCGTAGATCTACGTGCAGCTTTCTGAAACACAGCCGACGTCAATTACGCCGGAATAAACCCGACTTAATATGTTAGTCCACCTTGTTAGTACAGCATACCATACTACTCAGGATATGACAGTCTGAATTAACCTAGGTTTTGATTTTTTTAAGAAAATAATTTTTTCCAAACTTTGTGAAATGTAAACTATTCAAGACAATAGCCGTGTTAAAGGAAAATCAGTTTATTTCTAGCTTAATCTTCTTAACCATAATATTAAATTCGTTGCATTTCTTCGTTTCGCTCGTCATGAGCTATCTTCCATTTCAAACTTAGATTCTTTGACATGACATTTTTTAAAGCAAACAAAGCACATTTCCATTGTTATCAATGTTATCATCAGGAAATTGAAATGTCATCCTTTAGAAGCGAAAGTAATGTAATCAGTACAAGCCAAAGAATCACATATCTTATATGTTGCTATCCTAGAATATGATTTTCTGCTTAGCCAGTAAATATGTATGTTCTCTGGAAAAGCACGTTCTCCTTTCATACCGTAATGAATTTAATGCTACCCGATACACCCAAGGAGTGGGTTAGATTCATCTATTTTGTCTTAAGTAGGTAATATTTTTAGATGTTACACAGTCACGTATTTCCTTTCTCAAGACCGACTCACACATTTGCGTTTTAAGCATACATCAGCCCAGCGAATTAAGGAAAATAAAAAAAAAAACCATAAAAAAAAAAAAAAAAAGAAAAAAAAAAGAAAAAAAAATAGAAAAAAATAAAAAAAAAAAAAAAAAAAAAAAAAACAAAAAAAAAAAAAAAAAAAAAAAAAAAATAAGGAAAATTTTAAAATTACAAAAAACACTGGGCCGACGCAAGCTAAAAAAACAAAAGTGTGAGTCAGCCTTAACCACTTGGCACTGGGAAGACACGAGAGCAAAAATGTCACTTTCTCTTTTGAAAACCTCCTCTTTTGACAAATATACTTGCGACAGATCTCGAGATCGTGGAGTGTAAATATTAACATTCTATTCAGGCTGAATAAGAAATGATCGTTGGCTTGTCAGCACGTGTCATCTCATTTAAATTTGATTAGTGAAGCCCCCTCTCTTATGTTCGATTTTAATAAGGTTACACAGTTCGTGTAAATAAATCATGCTGCGTTAGCGTTGCATAAACACCAAGTCAACCACTCGAGTTCTGAAAACAAGAAAGAAAGGCCCGCGCTTTGCACCGCCTTCGGCAAGCTGCAGCAGCTACAAAAGCATTATCGGGAGACATCCGTGTATCATCCTCAAATTGGCAACAACTGTAATACACCCCCATCGGGCCTCTAACTTCATTCATGCTATTCATCGGGAGACAGTGCTGAGAGTGCTTTTGGCATTCACTCCCAGTTGGACGTAAATCTATCGTCGATCAAATTAAATCCATCATATTACTGCTGTCTGTTTCTTTTCTCCGGGCTTGCCTCGATTTTTTTCAAATACACACATGAACCCATTTATCATTTAAAAATACATGCATAAAAGGGAGAGAAATGTTTGAACCAGACAAATAGCTGTTGATCATCGAACATGAAAAGTTCGATGGTCATTGAAGACTCGATAATTTCAAGGAAGCCCGAATGTTAAAATTTACACTAGAATGTTAAAAATGTTAACATTTGAAGTCAAGGATCTCACTATCCACACCGCCCTGTCAAAGATAATTTGTCATCCTTCAATAAAATAAAGATGATGGAATATATACGCTCTCAAACGGGAGATGTTTCAATGCGATCCACCTTCGGCATTAATTATCAAAGACAAATCATCTCATTGCCTCCATGCTTACAAGAAGTAAAAGTAGCGAACGGGTAATGTTGCACAAAACCATCACACCAATTACATTTTAGTCAAGCGTATATAGAATGAACATGCAATTCAATACGATGCACTTTGAATTGTTGTTATGCTGGGATTTATTAGTCTTCATGCAACACCAACCTTTAGCTACCGTCTCTTCCTATATGAAATGGACGATTTGGTCGTGTTAAGGAGAGTGGTGAAGGACAAAAATTGTCAATCACAGTTGATCCGCCGGCATGCGTTGTGCAAGGTACGTTATAAAGCATACATTCTTAGAAAGAGATGTACAAAATCATAGTAATGAATCCATAGCCATTTTGCTGGGAAGAAAAAGAATGGAAGAAGCTCCTTGATGAAAGGTCATTTAGTATAGATAAATATATACCTATAATAAAGATGCAACGTTGCACTTTTAAAGTTGCAAATAAATGCAACACTGGAAGCACATTTTCGGGTGCAATATTACACTTTTTGGTGAAAAAGCGAACCCCAAAAGTCATAATTTTGTACTCTGCGGAGCGCTGCAGAGGATTCGAATTCGCACCTTTAAGGATGTGGGATCTCACATTAAAACCACAGATCGCGCCCTTTGTGCAACCTTTCTTTCTAAGTGTGTATGCTATTCCTCATTAGCATCATCATTGCCAAGTGTTGGGAATATAATGGATGAGACAGATTCTAATGGGCGTATATTGTACAAGGCTATAAATGCTTCTAGGGAGAAATGTGAAGTGGTCAAAGAAGGTTAAAAAGCACATCACTCCTTTCTTTCATGACCTCCACAAGCGCTTCCTTAATTACCTAGAAGGATGAGACAAGGACAGTCCATATTACTTATTTATTTCCCTGACTTCTCCCAAACTATAGTAAACGGGGAAAAAAGATAATCATAATTTTCCAAGATTTTCACGTTTCCCATTTGGTAGGCTATAGATGAATGTTCGCACTTAAGAATAATGGTGCAACGATATAAGACTGGAACCCCATTTGTTGGTGCAATACTACACCATTTGGTGAAAAATCTAATTAAAAAGGAACAAGTTTAAACTCTGTGAGGATTCGCTCTGCAGAGGATTCGAACCCGCATCTTTGAGAATGTGGGATCACACAACCCATCGCAGATTGCACCCTTTGTGCAACCTTTCTTTCTCACTGTGTATGATATTCCTCATTCGCATCATCATTGCCAAGTGTTGGGAATATGAGGATAAGGCAGATTCTAATGGGCGTATATTGTGCAAGGCTAAATGATTCTAGGAAGCTGTGTGAAGTGGTCAAAGAAGGTTAAAAGGCACATCATTTCTTTCTTTTCTGACCTTCATGAGCACTTCCTTAATTGCCGTGAAGGATGAAACAAGGGCAGTCACCATTACTTATTGATTTCATTGTTACTTTATCACGTTCTCACGCGATTGTCGCAAAAAGCAATGATATCTGTATCTAAAAGAAATAGAAGTCAGTACGGATGATAGCAATAAAAGCCACCCTCTTTCATTTTGACAGCATATAGAACAATTATGACCCACGGTGTTTCCCCTCTTTCGACGATGCCCCCCCCCCCCCNCTATCTCCCGCTTTCTATTTCCGACCCCCTCCTCTTCTATTCCAGGCTATTTTATTCTCCCCTTTCTCTGGAGAATCAATACTTTCTCTCAAGGCATCGCCCACGTCCAAGATTAACAAAGTTTGTGACGAAATTGCAGTGTTGATGATGATTTTCCATTTCTTTATTTTATTAATGAAAAATTTGAACAGCGAAGAGCAATAACAAACTGAACAATATTCTGCTTGGATTACGTTCTAAAGCTCCGCGCCGACAAGCGGGTTTTACGCGGCAAATAAGTAGCGTCAGTGAATGCGTTATGAGATGAATGGACTAAATGAAGCGTTGCAATATATTGTGTAAAAAAATGATTAAGATTGTGCTGGGAAATATATCATACAACCACGTTATAACAGCTTCCACAGAACATTCTATTCATACCCCGCAAATGAAGCATTGTGAGATATTTGTGTGAAAATTATTACAAATTTTAGGAGATATACCATGCAAGCATGTTGAAACAGCTTGTAATGATCACTGAACGCCCTCTCCCAAATAGACTACTGTAATATCTATGTGTGAAAATGATCAACAAATAGATTGGAATTATCTCATATACGCTCGTTGTTACAGCTTCAAATAACATTGCATGCCTCCTCCCCTTAAAATGAAGCACATATTTGCGTGAAAGTGATTAAAAGGTGATTGGAAATAAATAAGCACGTTGTAATTGCGATCACTGAATGCCCCCCCCCCCCGAAAAAAAAAGAAGTGTTGTAATATCTTTCTGTGAAACAGAAAAGGGCAGCAGGTTGAACGAATACTGATATTTTTTTCTTCTTTGATTGCAGATCAACCAATCAATTGACCGACAGGAAAAGTGATGATCATGTTTCTGAAAAAAATAGTTTGAACAGGCTATGCAAAATGATTGCATCACGAACAGAGAAAGCAATTTCTTTCCATCATTCAAATAAAATCAGACGTTTATCCAGGGGGCGGAGGAGCCGAGCGCCTCTTAATTGTGGAAAGTAAAACAAAAAAATAGAAATAGCAAAAAAATAGGATCTTTTTGTCAACCCCCCCCCCAAAAAAAAGCACCAGCGGTAAGTGAAAAACTTTGTTTTTGGTTGTCAGGAAATGTCTAAAGTATTTTTACCCCCACCCCATTCTTTTAAGTGCAAACCTGGCAACTTGCCTGGAAATGCAACCCCAAAATGAAAATTTGTAAAAACATTTTCCCTAGGTACATGATGAAACTCAGGCCTCTTTTTCNCACTTAAGAATAATGGTGCAACGATATAAGACTGGAACCCCATTTGTTGGTGCAATACTACACCATTTGGTGAAAAATCTAACTAAAAAGGAACAAGTTTGCACTCTGTGAGGATTCGCTCTGCAGAGGATTCGAACCCGCATCTTTGAGAATGTGGGATCGCACAACCCATCGCAGATTGCACCCTTTGTGCAACCTTTCTTTCTCACTGTGTATGATATTCCTCATTCGCATCATCATTGCCAAGTGTTGGGAATATGAGGATAAGGCAGATTCTAATGGGCGTATATTGTGCAAGGCTAAATGATTCTAGGAAGCTGTGTGAAGTGGTCAAAGAAGGTTAAAAGGCACATCATTTCTTTCTTTTCTGACCTTCATGAGCACTTCCTTAATTGCCGTGAAGGATGAAACAAGGGCAGTCACCATTACTTATTGATTTCATTGTTACTTTATCACGTTCTCACGCGATTGTCGCAAAAAGCAATGATATCTGTATCTAAAAGAAATAGAAGTCAGTAAGGATGATAGCAATAAAAGCCACCCTCTTTCATTTTGACAGCATATAGAACAATTATGACCCACGGTGTTTCCCCTCTTTCGACGATGCCCCCCCCCCCCCTTTATCGACGGCGCTAAACCCATGTAATACTGACCCATGTGGTTTTAGACCCCTAATAATCTTAAAGATTCTGGACCCTCTTTCTACCACTCTCTCCCCCTCCCCCATCCCCCCCTCTCTCTCTCTCCCCTCTCTCACTCTCTCTTTCGATGATGGATGGCGTTATCCCAGTAGAATTGACCCATGATTTTAGCCACTAATAATTTTGAAGATTTCAGATCTGCCCATTGAAATAGATGGAGTAATAAATGATATTAACAATGCTGATAATATATGTGACTTACACATACACGAAAGAAACTATATAAAAAAGTGGACAATAGCAAAGAATGCCCTAAATATAAAAAGGTATCAGACGACTAATTTTAGTAATTGAGTACAAAAACAATAGTCTAATACAAATGCTACCATGTATTCAAAAGAGAACCTCACTCATCGCAAACTGAGTGAGTGGGAAAGAAAAAAGAAGTAAATTTTCTTTTAAAAAGAACAAAAATTGGGGACACAAACATACGGTAGAGCTGAGAGCGAGGTTGGAAAGGAAAATAAGAGAACTAACGATAGAACCAAGAACGAGAGTGTCTACAAAATAAAACAATGGTGTTGTGCATGTTGAAGTGTGTAGGTACCACAGAACGGGGTGAGAAGGGGTGGCTGCAGCCGCCATTACCCCCTCCCCCAGTAGATCCATGTTGCATTGTCAGTTTGCAAAATGTGTAGAACCCACCCCTCCTATTTCCGCGCCTCTCCACTTTTCCAGAGTATACCAATGGTACCTAAAGTGTAACGCAGTTCTAGAAAAAAAAGTCATTTTATTTCTGGCAATTATTCTAAAGTATGCAAATCTCTGCTAACCGTCCAATAAATCAGGGCGGATTTAAGAGATCACTCGCTTAAGCAGATTCCACTTTCTTGAAAGATCCCGAAAATCTCGGGCCCGATTCATTTCAAATGATTTGAATTTCAAAGTGGGACCCTTGGACTCGCTTCGAGGCTGAAGATAGGAGCATAAGCAGGGCCCCCGTAACATGAGGATATCCAATCAATCGTAAGGGTGATAACAATCGTAAATCTATGGGAAATCATGTACAAAAGTTTGCGACTGATCGTAAAATTGATCATATCGCTTTCATGTTACGGGCCCCAGGCGAACACCTGCGGGACTGCCTGTTTACTGCAGCGCCTGTTTCGGCACCTAGTAGCGATCAGTTGCACCTCTGCAGACATCCCCTCGAACGTGTTTAATTACTTCGAAGCGTCATCTTAGACAAACTGTTAGACTAAAGATAATTTTCGTGAAATTTTAATTATCTGACAGCATTTAAAGGCATAGGCTAACTTTTTCGAGAATTGAACTTTTTGAATTGATTTTGCCGATTCAGCCGTCCAGTGCAATTAATACTTATTACTGTAAATCCTAGGTAAAAACAGAAATCACCTGAATTTTATTAGTTCATTGGTCCTGAATATTTCAAGATACAAGCAAATTTAAGCGACCGGCTGGTCACTAAAGCCTCTATTACTGCGCACTATAAACCCCTGCAGGGAGTTTCGGCGAGTAGAGCGTTATCGCTTAGCTAGCCCAAAGTAATATTCTTACTGAGCATTGATTTATTTCAAATAATTTTTGGGGTCATAAATGTTCTGTCACGTATTGATTCAACACATTTTTACGTACCTTGTGCCTATAAAAACACACAGGGGACATGCTCGACTGACATTTGCACATTTGAATTTCACTTGATGATGCATATGCTGGCATTAGCCAAACATTACCGTGCGTACATACAACTGATGAAATATAAGACACAAAGTACACGTGGTTCTTTTGCTTGACAGTCTCCCATCCGTTATAGTATACTATGATGAAAAAGAATAAATCATGTTCTGGCAGTTTTCACCTGCACATAAAACTAGGTATGACAACAACCTCCCACGCTAGTCATATGGATTTGCTATTACAGGATATTGTGTATCAAGATTAAATATGAACTCTGGTACTAGCAGCAAGCAAATATAAATTGTTCGCAGAATCGAGAAACACTTACACATACTAATCTGAAGAAAAACCACATTTATCAAGTAATCTATAGAAGATAAAAGGAAAAGCACTGCCTTTTTATGAGGTTGTCTAATATTTTCCTGTATAACTTGAAGTTTGCTGTTATAAGGAGACATAAGGGGAGGGGCTTACATGATAAAACAAAAATATTAATGTGCACAAATAATTTTATGTTTAATTTTTTTTTCATTCTTTTATCTATATGTGTGTTATTCATTCACTCCGATATCATGGCTTACATTAGATGAAAAATAAATTGAGGAATGGACAAAAATGCTCCATCAAAAGCATTTCATGTTTTATGACATGAGAGGAGAGTATGTAAGTTTGATGATAGAATACTGCTTTCATTTCATTTTCAAAACTAAGCCATCATATTCAACGCATGATAATACTTTTCTATGAAATAGTAATCATAATCTATGACCATACTGCTACATCCCCTCTCACCTTACTTGGCTATTATTATCCCTCTATCTCCATCTGTCTATCTCCCGCTTTCTATTTTAGATTCCCTCCTCTTCTATTCCAGGTTTTTTTTAAATTCTGCTCTTTCTCTGGAGAATCAATACTTTCTCTTAAGGCATCGCCCACGTCCAAGATTAACAAAGTTTGTGACGAAATTGCAGTGATGATGATTTTTCCATTTCTTTATCTTATTAATGAAAAATATTAAGCGCGAAGATCAATAACAAACTGAACAATACAAGCTTGGATTACGTTCTAAAGCTCCGCGCCGACAAGCGGGTTTTACGCGGCAAAATAAGTAGCGTCAGTGAATGCGTTATGAGATGAATGGACTAAATGAAGCGTTGCAATATATTTGTGTAAAAATGATTAAAATTGTGATGGGAAATATATCATGTAGGCACGTTCTGACAGCTTACATTAAATATAGCCCGCAAATGAAGCATTGTAAGATATTTGTGTGAAAATTGTTACAAATTATAGGACATTATGCC
>BQKZ01001671.1:76538-87368 GCA_036244855.1 Temnopleurus reevesii
CTTCCCGTATATCATTCACATCTCTGAATTATGACTGTTTATTACAGAATTATGCATGAAACAGACTCATTGATATCTCCCAAGCTAACAATTCATATCAGTCAAACGACCCCAGTGTGAGCATTTGATCTGTTTATGATTTTATTACGATATGACGAATATGGCCTCATTATCGCATGTGACTTTTTGTCATACACTGTTATTCATGTGGAGTTGATTCAGTATTAAAGAAATTGCGTCGGTGGGTCAAAAGGGACTCGCTTTCCCAATTAAATCTGACCGAAATTAGTATAGTGTCATATAGGTAAGATTATGAATTGCTTGTTTTGGGCACAAATTTCTCGAAAAATTTATAATTGATTTTGTTGTGTGTTTGTTTTGCCTGTAAGTTCCTTTAGCTATAATGTTTATTTGTTGAAGACCAATTTAATAGGAGGGGGTAAATATATATGGGGCTCAGGGTTTGTCAAATCCCCGAAACACCAGTAATCAAATTTAAAAATGAACAGCATAAGTGAAATAAAGGAATCCGACCAAATCGTTCTATTCATAGCTTACATCTGCCAAGCGATCATGACGCTCCTTGAACGCATAACTACGGAGCACAGACTCCGTGCGCGACGTGAAAGGTTTTCGTGTAGCGCTCGACGTACGCGCACGTTAGGGTCAGCTAAGCGCCGTTCCTTAGTGGCATGATCGCTCGGCAAACGTTGGCTAAACGCAAAGGTTTGAACCAGCCTTAAAAAATCTTTATTTGCGGGAAATTTAATTCAACCATTAAAAGTTGACGTCTGAGAGTCAATTCCATTTAAGATCAATCGCTTTTCGACATGTCTAAGTTACTTAATTGCGGCGACTTTTTAGATGACACATGTACCGAGCCATTTTAAGTCAAGTTAACTCAATTTTATTCACGATATACCTGACTCGCAGCTGGCTCTTTTTTCACTTAAATTTGACCAAGCTTGTATATTCATTATTCTAATTGCATACAGAATGAAAAGGAGAAAGAGATGGGCGGGGGACGAGAGAGATATAGTCTGATGATCGAAGAAATAACAAATGTCAAACAAATTCTAATTTTGAAACCACCTCCCCAAACGTGTGTATTTACTTTTCGATTCCTCTCTCATGTTGATACAAACACATTCTGCAAACGTTCTTGTGTTTGCAAAGGACACACGAATATATTGAGAAAACTTGAAAGATTTCGATTTCCCTCCTGACATGAGAGGATATTATAGATTCCCTAATCAACTAATTGCATACTATATCCAAGCTAATGGGGCAGTTACACCTATAGCATGTATAGGTTGATCCCATCCCGCTGCGACACTGAATTATCTTTAAATCGACTATAAATTAATAATTTGTTTGATCAATGAATTTGCAAAAAACATTGAGACTGAAATAAAATAGCCTTCAAAATCAGACTTCTAACAGGATAAGGAATTAATGATTTTACTTTTCTTGATGCAATTTGAGAACAGGGTGTGATCAGTCTGTTGATGTGACTGCCCTAATATATTTCATCAACAAACCGTGATTATCATTGTCTTATTCTGTTTAAAATCAGATGCTTGAGGATTATTTTTTTCGCAATCTCACTGGTACATTAATTCATAGTTCATATTCCGAATTTATGATAATTGAATCTTTCAATAGGTTGAATTCAAACTGGAGGTGTGACTGCCCCATAAGAAACCACCGGGGGCAATTGCATTTTGTGTGGATGGGGTAAAGGTCGGAGATGAATTCTATTTTATCGTATCGGGAGCCCATCACCATGAGCTAAAGAGACATAGGATTTAGTGGGACAAGCTAAACAACTTCCATTAAAAAAATTCATAATATATAGTTGCGCAAAAAGAAATCTCCTCCTTCCTATTCTGCGGATAAATATCTGAATATAGAACAGTTGAGCAGCAGTTGCATATATTACGTAAATAATCAGAGAAGCTTTTTTCCTTGTGTTAATGAGGCTATTGTTAAGCCTTATTTGAGTTGTTTTCTCTGTCCTATTGGTTTATCCCTTCTGTTCACAGTGCATAATAAAATGATATGGTACTTTGACATGCTCAGTAAGGAGATTTGAAATAAAATAGATAAAAAATACTGTGTTTTCATTCTTATTGATTACGTTGGAGTTTGAACTTTACCATACACTTTAGCGTTATCCATGCATTTTTTTAATTCCCTCCGTGGTATGCAGGGGGACGCTTGCATAACACTAAAATACATGCTCATGAGACAAGCGCACGCCAAAAAAATCTACATTTGTAAGGCATCTCCCCATCGTATATGAGAACTAGAAGCAAAGTTAACTTTCATATAGGCTACGCTGGACATTATGCATGTTAGGTGACAATATGTATGTCCAGCGTATATATGTCCAGCATATATCTGAGCAAATCGTTCGGAAAGTCGTAGAAACTGTATCTCAATGGCCACAGGTAATGTAGAATTAAATTCCAAGCATCTACCAACCTTTTCCATTTTGCTGGAAAAATAATGATCGATAAAAGACGTAAAGCTAATGAAGTATTCACCCTGCCCATTGTCTATCTCACCGCGTACAATTTACCATGGCAACTAAAGGCCTACTTACACCTTTGCGTTTTAGCCTGCGTCGGCCCAGAGTTCCTGAAAATTAAAAACGCTCCATAAGCGCAAAGCATACGCTGATCAGACGGTGGACTGACATTCGGCTTGCGTTCACGAAGCGTACGCCGAACGTCAGTCTAACGTGTAACATGCGTCTTTGTGCGTCAAGGGAGTGATCTAATTGTAAAAACGCTTTGCCGACGCGGGCTGAAAATGCAAAGGTGAGACTCGGCCTTTATATATATATATGCAGTGCAAACGAGCTATGGCTTTATGCCAATGAAGCAGATTTAATAGGTGTTATAGTCATTTTAACACACCAAAGTAACTATGACGCTGAAAGCATGTTGAAGGGCAAGAAAGATGTTGCTACAATTAAACGTGCCTGCGTAGGTCACTGCAAATAGAAGTCCAAAGGAATTGCACAAAATTATCAATTTCTGTTCAAGCATTCCCTATCGCTATATATGCACACTAGAGAAATTTCCTTTCCTCTTATTCTACAAGGACATATGTGTCGCACGTGCTTACTGAATAAACAGGGAAGTACTTTGTTTCGTGTGTGAAGCCAAAGTTTGAAGGCCTGAATGAGAGTTCATTAGTTTGACCCATTCATTTGTCCATTCTCTTCACAGTGTAGTAGAAAGGTCCTTCGTTCATTTTTTTGTTCTCGTGGGCAAATGGCCTTTCCGTTTACAGCCGATTTATGCCGGGTATTATACACATGGCACATTTTAACCAAACATTTATATAAGCTGTATTTGACCAACGGACTTTTTTAAAGTGTACCTCTACCGTTACCTCTGCTTGGGAATGGAATAGCTGAAGGTGAGAAAAAAAATATCACTGAGAAAAATTATTGTGGTATTCACTTCAATCGGCTTTGTTTAAAGAAGGAAACTCCGTTGGATCTTTTCAAGAATTTATAATATCATGCTGAATTTTATCTTTTACTAAACATGAGTAAGTGTTTCTAATGAAATAAATTAAAATGGCACAAAAATAGCTCCAAATAATTATACCAAGAATATATATATAAATATCAAATTATATATCAAATATATTAAATGCGTTAAAAATAACTCCAATGTTGATCGTAAACCCACTGTATTCATAACATTTTCATGACGGAGCTTCCATCGGAGTTTCACAACCCATTGCGAAAATTTTTCTTTTTTAATCCTATCTTTCAGCCGGCGCAGGCTAAAGACGCAAAAGTGTAAGTAGACCTTTACAAATTCTTATCATGTTAGTAATCCCAACATCATACATAATGCAGTTGTAATCAGAGTCTTATTTGGAGATTGTGATTTCAAATGTGATGGCAAACCTCACCAAAGATCGATGATATCATGAAATATATCACGTTCATATCTAGATCGAGATAGCATTTGATTATCATAATTAGTTTGGGTTATGAAACATCGGGGTCCCTCAGGGGAAACCTCGCCTTATCACATTTATAACGCATTAATAGACGCCTGCCTGAAGGCCGATTCACACCTTTGCGTTTTTAGCCTGCGTCTGCCCAGCGTTTTTGGAAGTGAAAAACGCTCCCTTGACGCACAAATACAATAGTCATGCGGTAGACTGACGCTCGTCGTACGCTCGTTAAGCGCAAGCCGAACGTCAGTCCACCGTCTGATCTGCGTATATACATGCTGTCCGTCAAGAGAGCGTTTTTAATTTCCAAAAACGGTAGACCGACGCAGGCTAAGAACGCAAAAGTGTGACGCAGGCTTAAATGCCGACTCACACCTTTGCGATTTTAGCCTGCGTCGGCTGAGCTTAAAAACGCTCCCCGAGCGCAAAGTATACGCAGATCAGACGGTCTACTGGTGTTGGGCTTGCGCTACGGAGCGTACGCCGAAAGTCAGTCCTCCGTATGGCCTGCGTTCAAGGAGCATTTTCATTTAACAAAGAAAAGGTAGGCCGATGCAGGCTAAAAACGTTAAGGTGTGAGTCGGCCTAATTTTTTTTTTTTACAAAGATCAGCCAGATAAAGAATGATCTATTTAGCTCATTATGGAACGGTTTGTGACCCACAAAACAGTCACAATTATTATAATGATAACAATATTAACCGTACCAAAAATGTTACGATGATCATGAAACAGGTATGATGACAATGATGATACTAACGCATGGAATAATCAAGCACAGATTAATTAAAGCGTTGGGGGAACATCTTCAAGAGCATATTGCCGTGTCACTTAATTTTCTGCTTCTCTTAAAGTGTTTTTTTTTTCATTAATGTCGATATGATTATTGACAATTAAGTCACTACATTTACCGCAACATTATCAATCTGATCCAAAGTCATCGTTTAGTGTCTAAAATATCTGAATAATATTTCAGTGCTAGGCTTGAATTATTGTCCCAGTATTCTACATTTCTTCTAACTACATAATTGAGTACATTTATGCAAGAACTTGTCTTTCAATTCATGTTGGTTTTAATCCATCTAAATATAGTAAAAATTCTAATGATTTTGATAAAAATCTTTTACTTTCGAAATGTATTTTTGTCTTTGTTAGTATGTCTCTGTTATTTCTCCATATTTCAATTCTTTTCAGCCCACCCACAACCTCGTTGTCCTTCTCCTATTCATCTCATCAATTCGCATCACGTGTTCGGCCCATTATCTCATCATATTTCTGGAAGAATACGCTCGCTGCATCTCAAAATAGGCCAATAAAATCAATCCACGACTAAAGAAGATCGTATTAAAAATACTTTGAGTGCTCATGGGGCGTTCATCTTTTCGAGGTAATCATAATGATCTTAGTCTTGACTTACGAGATATGGACTGCTGACAATTTTCGTTTTCTTGAAGTGGGAATTCCGTCGACAAATTTGAAAGAGATATCACCTCCGGTTTTCACAACACGCAATATTACGTAACAGATTTTTCAGCTCGAGCTGATATGGAGTTTCTGATTTGTAATAATAATAATAATAATAATAATGATGATAATAATAAAAATAATAATAATAATAATAACAGTAATAACAGTAGATGCAATTTATATAGCGCATGTATCCACTCTACCGAGTGCTCAAGGCGCTTTGCATTTTATTACCCTGGCTTTAGCAAGGCGTACACCAGTGCGTAAATGGCGTTTCAAGGTATAGATATTCCTACGAAGCACCCATATATCTCACCTGGGTTGGGTACAGCACAATGCAGGTGATTATTTTTTTGCAGAAGGAAATTAACGCCATGGTGGGACTCGAAACGCGGCCCTCTGGTTGAAAGGCGCCAGCTAGGTCCACTACTCTACGGCGCCTCCACGATTTTATTCGCCACAGAAACGGTCACAGTCCACCAGAAGTAAAGGTTGACCAATGTCAACACGTCAAATGCACTAGTTCGTTCGCCCGAAGATCAGTTTCGAATTCAGTCGACTACTTACAGATGATGTTACAATATTTATTCGACCGGAAGTAAAGGTCCACCAATGTAAACACATCAACTACACTTGTTCGTATCAGTTTCGATTTAAGTCGACTAGTTACAGATGGTGTCACAATATGGAGTTTTCGATGTGATTCGTCACAGTTACAGTCACAGTCACTCGGAAAAAAGGTCAACCAATGTCAACACGTCAACTGCATTTGTTCGTGATCAGTTTAGATTTTAGTCGACCAGTTACAGATGATGTCACAATCTGAAGTTTTCGATTTCATTCGTCACAGTAACAGTCACAGTCGACCGGAAGTAAAGGTCAACTAGTGTCAACATTGTTCGTTTGCTCTGAAGATCAGTTTTGATTTCAGTTGACTTGTTAGAGATGACGTCACAGTAGCATCTATATACAAAGAGGTAAGCGCTCGTCTATATGGGCTCGCCACAGGAGAGTGAGCGAACGTGAAAACCAAGATATGCTCGTCACAGATTTGGAGGGCTCGTCACAGATTAATTATAGCTGTGTCGTTACAATACAAATCTGCGGGCAAGATGTGACGTGTACTTGCGGTCGACTCTGACTCTGGCGAATAAAATCGAAACCGCCATAATACCTAGCAGAGACTTGGGCTGTGTTTCAACAAGCTGTGCGTGGATCTACGCAAGTTTTATGAAACACAACCCTGATGGAGACCATCTGGTCACTTTGCTTCTGGGAGCGATTTTCAAACCTGTCGGTGGATCCCCTCTTTGAAAGGAATAAAGATCGCCGTTAGTCCAGAGATAGAAAGTCTATGATATGAATAAGAGTAATCAGGAAAGTAATTTAATGTCCGTTTTCTCTACGTTAAATTCTTTTTGTGTTTTCATTCATCTGACCCCCTATGTAACTGGGTTGATGAGTTTTGTCACTTTTCATCATTATAAATTGGTCTTTTGTGCTGAGTGGTATAGGTTATTTCTATGTCAACGCCCGCTACATTTTAATAAGTTGTTATTTTGGGTTGTCAGAATAATTTGCCGTCAACGGTCAAGCCATTATTGAGGCGCAGTCATTATTGGTCCAAAATAACTTAACTGAGCGAGGTGCACTTTAATTCATTTATATAATTTGAATAAAATATAACGTGTCTGCCGCCCAAATATTCCAGTTTTCACTTCAAAGAGAAAGATGACAGCACTTTGGGCGTTAAACATGGTTTCCCATTCACGTTAATTACAAAAGCAATTTTCCTGTCCCAGAAATTATAACGTCCCATGTAAAATATGATTAAATTATGATGTGTGATTAAGATGATTGAGGTAATTAACACAATTTGAATAATAAATAAATTAAAATGAAATGGTACTTCTAATGTATCTACTTCATATCCCTACATGGATTTATACGTTTTAATTTGGAATTCTTGAACTATGGGAGCTTTTGAGGGTGTGCTTTATCTTTCGGGGAATATATTATTTTCATTAACATTTCAGAAGTTGTCGTGTTTTAACTTATATTTTTAACATATGATGAATTCTGAAATATTACTTAAATAACACACCTGCATTGTTATAAGATACAACATTTTTGCAGGTTTGATAAAATTTTGAACGGGCACAAATCCGGATTCTTAGGTCGAATTTTTGTTTTGTAATTTTCGTTGAAAACACAAGATTATGTGCACAAAATTGATTCAAATGATTTTGATCTTTCACATCTTCATTATTCTAATAATGCTTTAGGAATAATAAAAAATAGTTCAGGAAAATGAAAAAAAGTTGCATTTTAAGATTAACAAAAAAATTAACAAATAACAGTAGCAAATTTATGAGTTTGAACATTTTTCACCCCATCGGATGATCGGAGCCTCAGCAAATCTTAATTTGTAGCAGTCTGCTGAAACAACAATGAACGTTGTCTTTCAAAGTAGCACGACCTACATACTTTCTTTTCTCGAATTTAAAATAGCAATATACTGTATGAAAACATCCATGTAGAATGTATGCAATATGAAATTACATCTAAAGGCACTAAAATAGATTACATTCAAACACCCACAATACATGATCAAAATATGCTAGAAATAGGCTTCTATTCGGATGATTATGAAACACTTTAAAAATATGCAAGAATTTATAGACTCCGTGATAGGGTGAAAGATTTTCTACCATCTTCATGATTGTTCTTGTGGTCCTTTTCAGAACATACCTCATGCCCCGGTCACATATGACCACGGAAGCAACACGATTCACCCGACTCTTTGTTAATTCACAGTTAACTGCCTCAAAACGAGTCGAAGTGAATCGAGTTGCTTCCGGGGTCCTATGTGACCGGGACTTAAGTGTGGGAGTACATTTGACTAAGAGTCAATAGCCCTTATGTACGCCCATGCATATTATCATATGACACTACAATGATATGCTAGATAGGAGAGAGAGAGGGGACGTTAAGACTATAAGAGGGAGATTTGAAGAGGGAGGGAGAGCGAGGAAGAGAAAGAGAGAGAGAGAGAGAGAAAAAGAAAGCGAGAGAGAGATACTTTTTTTTTACTTTCAAAATGAAAACTTTATTTAAAAATTATAATAAAAACAATTTAACAATAAAAGGATAATTGACATTAGATGCTTACAAGCAAAGTGAAACCAACACAGGTTCAAAATATATATACAAAATTAATAGCTACCAGCAAATATTCAAAAACTTTACATTAGCCATGTAATATCGCCCTAATTGATTACAAAAACCAGTTTGTTCATACACTATTTCTTGAGAAAGCCATCTACTATAATCTTAAGGACGTATTTTGATTGTGATTATGCAATTTAAAAGAAAATTTCAAATTAAGCCCTCTCTCCTACCTTATTATATTCAGTTTGATGACAGAAATTCAAACCTACAAGATACGTCTATGAACATTGGATGAAGCGTTCACATGACTCATACTTTACTTTTAACATCAATACCTTTTCCAGAAAAAAACACATTTGTTTTGTCAAGTCTCGAAATCGAATGACTATTATCAAAAACATATAATGCGGTGACGTCATTAACCAATGTGATGAATCGCAGCTGCATACTATTTAACTATTTATTTCATTTACTCTTCCGCTACTTCTTTTGATAATTTTAATAATTTGTTAGCTGGCCTGAATCTGTTCCTTGAGCAAACGTATTTATTTGATTGAAAATTCCCGCTAGAATTGGACCATAGGCTTGCCGCCAAATCTCGATAGGGGTTAACCCAACAAACAAGTCGTGAAAATAGACCGGTGTGGAGGGGATTGTGTCCGGCAGTGATATTTGGTCCGTCTTACTTACGTAAAAAAGGATTGTGTCCGGCAGTGAAATTGGTCCGCCTTACCTAAGGCCAACTCAAACTTTGAGTTCTTATCCTGCATCGGCCCAGCGCTTTTGAACATTTAAAAAGCTCCCCGAGAGGCGGATAAAACGGTGGACTGGCGTTCGGTTTGCGCCCAAGGAGAGTATGCCGAACGTAAGTCTACCATATGACACGCGTTATTTTGCGCCACAAGGCGGGGGGGGGGGGGCGCAGGTTGAAACGCCTTTACGAAAGGATGCAAACATTTTGTCAAGCCGGTGACCAACACGATATATAACTACTAACAGGCGGACAGAAGGGATATTAATCAGGGAATTTGTTGTATTGTAGATGTTTTGGTGGTACGTATCCTTTCTATCAACTGATAGTAAATTCGTCGCCCATATGGAACCGACAAATGCTACAAAACAAGAGCATAAAATCCAATGACCCGTATTCTGATAGCGAGGTTAGCTAAACCCCGGTCTAAGTTATTGTTATTTAAACCATTTGTTTAACTTTTAAATAGCCCTGTTCTAAATAACAATGACTTAGTCCCGGGTTAAGTATAACCCCGAATACGGGCTAATAAGTTCATATCTACTTCTCTGATAAATGTAATAGTATGTCTCAAAATTATTCACCCACATAGAACATCTTTGATCCAGGTTCTGAGTACTCGAATTAAAAATAAAAGTCAAGAAAACGACTTCGAGCTTTATCTTCAGAAGAAACACCAAAGAAGCCGGAGCATTTTAACGATGGTCTACGATTTGAAATCGATTTGTCCTGTATTGTATGAAGCTGAGTAATGATTTTGAATCATGTATCTAATATAGATCAGAACAAGCACCGGGTAGATTTCATTTTTCAAAATGCCCATATTGAATGCAACTACGATTTATTTTTCGAATCGCATCGTAAGCCAATCTTAACGTATGCGGCGGGCTGAAGGCGGATCAAATCATAATCATACTCCTCAGCTGAACCAAAATCCCAAAGGAATTAATGTGGTTACATCGATATACTAAGCAAAATGGCTTTGGTCTGTAAAATTTGGCCATATTTGTCAAATTATGCTATCTTTGGTTAGTTCTTGTTTTTGACCTTGTGTTTTTTTTTGACGTAAGGTTTGAATCAATGAATTTTGCTTGAAGGCCTACTCACACCCTTGCGTTTTTAGCCTGTGTCGGCGCACCATATTTGGAAATAACAATGCTCCCTGGACGCACAGCGTCCGCGGATCAGACGCTGGACTGACGTTTGGCTTGCGCTCGAGAAGCATACGCCGAGCGTCGGTCGACCGTGTGACCTGCGTATTGGTGCATCAAGGGAGCATTTTTAATTTTCAAAAACGACGCAGACTAAACACGCAAAGGTGTGAGTCAACCAAATCAACGAGTGGACATTTGCCTCTCATTCACCGGCTGAACCAAAATCCTAAAGGATTTAATGTGGTTGTTACATCGACAATCATAATGCCTCTGATCTGTATAATGTTGCCATATTTGTCAT
>BQKZ01001672.1:44800-57857 GCA_036244855.1 Temnopleurus reevesii
GATTGGTCATTTTCAGATGGCGGCCATCTTGGATTTCAAAATGGCCGCCGACCCGATGCTCGGATCGTCTGTGGCCGGCAATTTTTGAAATCAGCGCCTCAAAACACCTCTATATGCCAAATTTCACGCTTTCTGCCGGATCCGAGCAACATTTTCACATATCTGCCTGACTATTTGTGTATGTGGTACCGTAGTACGCAAGGAGTATCGCGATACCGTTGGTGCCAAGATGAATTATGATAGAATAGATTTTTATTTGAATTAAATATTCTGGACTACATTCGACCAAAATACTTCATAGAGGTTATTATTTTGGCATATCCGAGGTACACAACAAGTTGTTAGCATAACCGTAATGTGTGCAAATGTAGTTTTCTACCTTTAAGCGGACATTTTGTTGACCAAATCATACAGATACAGATCAAACATGCATGAGCGCGCGCGAACGAGCACACACAACCATTTACACCAATACTCATAAATGCTGTTACACATCATACAATAAAACAAACATACAAAATAGATACGCAGACACTCTATAACACCGACGAGGAACCACACACTCACCATCCAGCACTCGCACTACACACATACACACACACACCTACACACACACGCGCACACACACAAACGCACCCATACACACATACACATGCATTCCTAACCACGGAAGACGAATGCACACATATGCAACAGATACGTCATTACCCAAAACATGTTCGCTACATTCATCACACTATATATTCTAAATAGCATGGAATAGTTTCATTATTTTTCAGTACCACTTGTACAGCAGTGGCCTACCCCATACGAGAGGGACCGATAGATTGCGTGTTCATGTATTTTTTTTACAGAGCGCCGAAAATCGTGAAAATGCTGGCTCTGATTTTGTCCTCGCTCATAAATTTTCGGGGTCGCACTATCTTTCAGTTTGGCAGCGATATATACAAAAAAATATCTGGAAGATATATATAACCCTGATAATAGCGCTCTCAGACTCAATAAAGAATAGCTTATAATCTCAACTATCATCACACAAGCAGAACAATTGCACACAGTACACAAAGTGAAACACACAAACATATACGGCAATACTCATTTTGTTCATTCCATTCATCATACAGTATAACAAACGTACAAAGTAGATAAGGAAAACCATTTCACTGCGCAATTTGTTTAAACTAGAGAAAGTTTCACTCAAACCCGCACACAAACACACACACACTTACACACGCATACCAACAAACCCACACACACACACATACACAATAACTGGTAAAACACATATAAACACGCGTAATCACGCACACTCATTCCCACCAAAACATCGTGACACCTGTAAATAACAACATGAAGGGCATACTTTGTGAAAACCTATATGTACAGTTTATTGAGATTGATCCTCTTAGGGAGTGGTCCTAAACCATTTTCATCCCTAGATTTATCCTTTTTGGAACACCTGTGAGGGCACGGGCAAATCCGTGAANGGGGGGTGGAGGTACATGGGGGAGCAGGGAGGGATGGCGATGGACAGGATTGAGTAGGTTGGGGTCTGATGAGTGAGTTATAGGCACGTGTATGAGTGTGGATCCTTCCTATCCTCGATTCTACGTCGTCGGTCAGATGTTTGATTGGTGTATTGAATCCTTGTTAGGTTTTTTTTCTCCTCGGAGCGTTGCTTTGGGATCGCAAATGTTGACAGATTTATGCCTTTACCCATGTTTTTATTTATCAATCTTATTACGGTCTTTTTTGCTGTTTTATCTGTTTTTATATCTGATTGATTTGTTTTGTACATTGTTCATTTTTGTGTTCTTGAATAAATAAAAAACTAAATTAAAAAAAAAAGATATTCCAGCAACATTTTTCATATGAGCATTAAGAGGAAGAATTTGTGGTTCGGATGAGGAACATGAGATGGCAGGAATTGGTCCAAATGTGATTTTAGGGCCATTTTCTTTCAGTCTTGTGCAAAACTCTTTATCCCAACATGGTCCAGCAAATTTATATGTAGCTAAATTTTCAGAGTCTTTTGTGAGAGAATGAGCTAAAAAATCACCCTCCATGTTTCATGGAGATGAACAAAATAAGGTGATTTACTAAAACTTCATTTCTAAAGGTTATTATTCCCAGCACTTATTCTTGATTTTTTTTTCTTCATTTTTTACTTTTCTAGACATGAGTCAATAGAAATATAATTGATGGTGTGATATCTCCACATACCTCCCGTTCCTGTCAGTGAACAGTATTGTAAACGCTGAAGCATTCCCTTAATGCTCGCCGAACATGATATAAACTGTTCCGAAAAAATAATTCCAATGCAAAGTAAGTGCTGTAAACGACAATATAAAATGTACTATACACAAACTCATCCTAAATGTACCTAAATTGTTTGTTTGCATAAACAATTAGTATATAAACATGAACATTATAGTTTAATTAAACATTATTTCGGTTTATATCATTGCTTTTATATGTATTTTGTTTTATTGTCCTGCCTTTGCAGTTATACGCTTTGCCCTGGACAGATTTTATTTTCTCTGTATTTCTGTATATTTCTGTCATGTTTGATGTATTACTCAATGTTCTTTATAACTTATTCCTTTTTGTCAATAAAGTGATACAAAATCATACCGGGGCATTTCTCCATCTAGCTCGTTTTCTTTTCATTGATTCTTTCCTCTTCAATTCATTGATAATATGTATAACGAATACAAAATACTTCCGAGAGAATGAAACGATTTAAACTTTAAAAATATTATATCAAAGAGAACACAACCTTTTAATAAGAACATGTTACGAAGTGGCAGCATTTCATCTTGTAAGTATTATTCAAGCTGAACATGAAGCGCTGTCACTTCGAAACATGTTCTTATTAAAAAGTTGTGTTCTCTTTGTTATATATTATAACAAAAAGAACACAAATTTTATCGTAAGTATCATCTCACATAACAGAAATAGACACATGATATACACCAAAATGTTACCTTTTGTTTGAATAATAAATCTATCGAGAACTATATACAGAATGGAAATGACATGTATATATTACACAAAACAGAACGATTATAAGTTTCAACTTATCTACCTCGTCTACCTATTAATCGATCGTCGGTTGGAGCTGTGATCAATACCTGCAGGTGGAATTGTGAATGCTCAAACTTCAATTATCCCAACAAAAACAAAAACTGGGCGAAGATTTTTGAGAGAAAAGACCAGATCAGTTTTTTATAAAAATTTTTTGTGTGTGTGGTTTGTGTTTGTACGTAGGTGAGCATCTTTATGTGTGGTTTGTGGGTTTGTTTGTGGGGGTTTACTGTGTGTATTTGTGAGTGTGCGCGAACATAACGGTCCTAGGACCAAACATGTTTCCGTAGTTCATCTTCGCTAATCACCCCTGCTAATGGCTCAAGTGAGATATTATAACTTCAGAAAAAAATCATCGTCTCTTGTTCATTTATTTCATTTCATTTCATATATTTCCGCCATAACAGCAAACTATCGACAAAATTCAAATTAATACAATGTAATACAATTCATTTTCAAGCAAAAGAATATAGAGATATACAAAATTACAAAATCAATAGACAAATCTAGGAAGTAGATTTAACTAGGCTTCATTGTGGTGGAAACCAAGACAGCATACCTTGTAATTAAGGTTCCCGGTTTAATTAGGATATAATATAAACAAAGAAAATACACAAAACAATACTACATGAAACGGAACAAGGACATCTGTACACAAACATGACAATTTATGGCATTCTGCAGAAAATTCAACTGACAAAGAGTCGTGTTGAATCATGTTGCTTTTGGGCCTCTATTTGACTGGACCTATAGCCCCGGTCACATAGGGCCCAACACGGCTCTTTGTTCGGAGGCGGTTAATTGTGAATTAGCAAAGAGTCGTGTTTAATCGTGTTGCTTCCTGGGTCCTATGTGACTGGGGCCTTAAGCTGGAAAACCAAAGAGTTTTCAGTCAAAATAATGGAGTCATAACTCAGAGTTATGAATGTGAAAGATCTGGTCAAATTCAAAAGATGAACAGTACATGAATTGATCCTTTGATATCTTAGGTTCGAAGCCGCCAAATACGACTGCAGTGATTTTAAGATATTAAGATATTTAAAAGATTGGACTGCACAGTAAATTTGAGGTAAATATACAAATGACGTTCAAATATGTGTGTTAATAGTGATGTTGGATTACAAACCTTCCAATGCATTACTTATTGAAATAAAGCTACGAAACTGTAAATGACATGGATTTATTTTGCTAAATATTTAACTGATCGTTGTAGTTTTCATATTTATATTTTCAAATATTGCCCTATCAAATGACCCTACTACTAAAAGTGCATATGCGTGCCCATTGATAGAAAACATTGCTTTAATTCTTGCATTTGATGATCGCTGTTACAAAATGTCAATGTCAATACATTGGGTAATTTAATTGGCATCACAATAAAACACTCGTTATTGTTACCATACTATGTTCATTCTAGCGGAGGGTTTGAAGATTGTTCTCTCTCCCAATTAAGCATTTTAGAATGCGCATATTTGCCAGCATATTTGTCATTTTTCAAGCCGCGGCCTGGAACACACTTGAAAGAGATGTTATTCCATGTGTAAAACTTTCCTTGGGAAACCATTAAGTAGTTATTTATACGTCCAAGAGGTATGCCTTTATGCACATTATGTATAGCAGGGAAAATTGAGAATAATAAGTATAGCTAGTGCTGTTTGTTAACATTAATAGCTGCATGGGATACAAATGTAGTGGATTATGGTATTCTACCGTTCTGAATAGACGATTTTCGTAATATATTCAAATTTCATGCGCGCTTCTTTGTCAAACGCAAAAAAAATAAACTATTTGTCCACCTGATATAAAATGATCCTATGTTAATACAACTAATAGAAGGAATGTGGTAGCAAGCAGTAGTTGTTGCTAGATTGGTCAAGCTACAATGTCTGTCCAACCTAGCAACGTTAATGTATGCAAGTAGCATTCTGGCCTCTGTACTCTCAATACATTTTGACAGCTGAATACAGTTCGTTTTAGGGCAAATGTGAATAAATCTGAATGCATTACAAAAGTGGTATATTAATGACTGATATCTTTTCATCTATATGTCCTCTTTGAATGTGTAAAAGAGTCAAAATAGGATGACACCTATAGAAGTAAATGTGAATTATGCAACAATGTGTAGAAACTGACTTACCAATATAACGGCAAAAAATGTACTTGTCTTTTTTTATATTACACCCAAACATGCAATTAACAAAAGTAAATAATGTAAATAATCTTCAATTTCATGAAATCTTTCTCAATGGAATAACAACCTCAGAAATGTTCTTTAAACAAAATGATATACCTCCGTATTCTAACAACATACAATAGGCGGGTTTACTAATAGATGCAAATGTTATGCATACCTTCACCACAAAGGTTGTTCTTGACAACCCTAAAGCTTGCCCGAGGCTTGCCCGACATAGCAACAAGTAATGTATGCAAACTGGATTCCCAGTATTGTAGTTTCATTATTATCGAACGGTTTAATAAATACCACGTAACTACGTTCAGTGGAAAGAAAAGCACATACATTTGAATATATAAGTAAACCCGCCTATTGAATGGGGTAGTTAGCATGATGATTGTACGATATGTAAGAAACGTTCAAGAAACACAAATAAAGTCAATATCAATTACTGCACTATGTAATCATTTGATCATTCAAATGATACATACTCTGAATATGATTGTATCTCCATTAATTTCATTATTGCGTAAAATATGCTTCGTCTGCACCACGAAAATTCCTGCAAGCAGTTTTGATGAAAAAGGCGATGATTCAGATTCTCAATAAAGCGTATATGAAATAAAATCTGTTCCTACTTTTGCATCATTTCTTGTTCACATGAACTTTATTCCAGAAATTTTTTTCCAAAGTGCTTTGGAAGGATAACACTTCCGTAATACACGGAAAACACCTGGATAACAAAATGCAATATCTCCCGATGGAAACTCGGCCAACGCCCAACGTATGGCAGACATACACTTCAAACCCTTTATAAGATTTCTCGTATATCTGAGCTGGTTGGTGTACAGATCAATAGCAACACGCCAATCTTTCACCCATCCAATCAGAATGCTATCATCGTGCAAGACAGCGATACGCGTATTAAAACCTTTCTTTGTGACGTCATATTTTACATCGCCCTGTTGATCAATGGCCCGAACCCTGCGGTGATCACTTACGACTAGCATGTCCGTGTGATGCATGGCACGTATTTCACAGGGTCGGTAACCGCGACAGGGGATCTGCTTGATCGGTGACCCGCCAAGTGGCGTGAACACACGGATTGTATTCCTTCCACTGCTCCCAACGTATATATTGTTATTTTTATCAACATCGATACAATAAAATCCCAGCGTGTCCTGCTTCTCGAATTCTACGTCGAGTGCCTTCCATTCAAGAGAGAACAGTGAGATTTTTCCGTCGGAATGATGTACAACATAGCGGCCATCAGACAAAACCGAGATACTGTGGAACGTCTCGTTCCTGATAACTGTTTCAATCGGACCGTTGATGGTGAACTGCCTAATACCAACCTCATAGTAAACAACTAGCATCTCACCTGACTTCATTGGACATATGCTAATAGGTATATCTTCAGCAGTGGGATATTCAGCTACTAATTCAAGTTTCCAACCCTCCTTGCTGGATCTTCCTCGATTCGATTCTTCATTGCGTCTGGGTTGGACGGATGTAGCGCCATCTGCTTGACCTTTTGCTTGCTGGTTCACCACAATTGGTCGGCCATCTCCTGCTGCCACACCATCTGAATCAAAGCATACAAACATGACAGAGATGAAACAAAGTTAAAGGTATATATTCGTAGGGGTCGGGTTGCAGAAATTAGCGTAAAACCAGCTGATGTATTCATAAATTACCTTGCAAGCCTAAATTTACCTGCAGTCGAAATTAGGGGAAGATTTTCGCACGTGTTTTGGCATATCTACTTGAAAATGCCAATCAGCCATTATTATTACGGGCCGCTTAATGAATCGCAAGGCGACCGACCGGCGCAAAATGGATTGAGTTAGCGGTCGTGTTGCGTGTGGCTTGTTAGTTCGCATTCATTTTGTACGCATTCCGCGATAATGAAGCTATTCCTAGGTTGATTTTATTCAAACGAACTATGATCATGCTCTAGTTTGCCACTCAAAAGTTGCCTTATGCTAATATTTTTACTGCAGCTCACAATGAAGTTAGATATCTGAACCGCGCCATCTCTCCCAAAACTGATATATCGGTTTAATGAGGAAGATCAATTTTATCTGTTTGAGTGTAAACAGTGGATTATGGCCTGAAGGTTTAAATGAGGTTTTCTGAATACTATCCTCAAAAGTTTGCGTCTCTACTGTACTCATAGTGACCTCACTTACCTTTCTTGCTTTTTCATGTATTCTGTGTCTCTGGAATAATAATGATAATAATGATTATTATTATGATATATGTAATTTATGTATATGATTTATATCCACTCTGGTGAGTGCACAAGGCGCTTTCCACTATTATATCACCCTGGCTTTAGCCCGGCGTACAGCAGCGCACTTGGTATTTCAATGAATAAATATTCTTTCCCGGTACCCATTCATCTCACCTGGGTTGATTGCAGCACCACGTGGAAGGTATTTATCAGCAAGCATGAGAAGTTCAGCGTTGATAAGAGCCTGTCTCAGAGTGGTATACTGATCGGACTGAGTAACGTTAATTCTCCAATCGAACAACATTTTACGTGTTCCTTTGCACGTGACCAGTCCGTCGAGTCTGTTCGTTTCTGCGAAACGATTAATGGCGGCTGGTCCGAATCCAAGCTTGTTGGCCAGTTTCTCTATTTGCTCTGTATCCAAGTCATCGGCTAACTTGAAAATCAGATCGTTGCTTAAACCTCCATGTGATGCCATTTCAAGAATGTTGTCCGTTCACTCGTCCCCTCTTCTTTTACACTCCCTCCTTATTTCCTACAAAAATGAGAGAAATAGTAAAGGGCGTTTTAATTGAGATTCACTGGGATTAGGTAATGAAAATAAATCATGTTGACTTATATACAATCCTCACTCTAGAGCTAGTCCAGTCACTCGGATACGAGTGTTAATATTTTTAAGGCACATTCATATTATCATATATTTCATTATTACCAAAATGTTCTAGCTGCATACTATTTATTTTAAGACAATTAACGGCGTTATATGGACTTTTTATCCACTTTAAACTCTAAACCTAACAATAAATGAATAATATGACGCGTTTTTCATGAAAACTATGGCATTGAAAGTAATGGTTGGTGATGACACCTTTTGTTTACAATAATAGTGATAATAATCATAATTCAATTTTTATAAAGCGCATAACAAAACATATGAATTCTCTTTGCGCTGTACAATTTTAACAATTTCCAATTTACAAGTGAAATAACTTAACATTTTTTACAAACTTAGTTACTAGACTATATCAAATGAAAAGATTAAAACAATAATGATTAACAGAAAGAAATGATCAAGATTTTGAGGAGAAGACAAGAAGTATACATGTGTTAACATTATAGAAAACAATATGACAGCAATTTAAACATCAAAATATTTCTTACACTCTGTCTGCATTTTTTAAACTTTAACTTTTCTGCTATGAAAAAGTATAAAGTGGAAAATCAACCAAACATTGTCTATTTGAACTTTGACACATTTTCAATGCAGAGAAATGATGTAAAAAAACATCTGATTCTTAGAAAAAAAAAACTTTCTGCCACGATGTAAATAATTGTAAACTTCAGTCCATGTAAATCAGGTGTACAAAAACGTCTAAATGGAACGACAAGCAAAAGGGAAGAAATATAGATCAAATTACTTTCATTGATAACACTAACAGTTGAACATTATTAGGGGCCTGCCATGCAGGGTCCGATTGCACTGCAAATTTCTAAAAAAGATAATTATAGTAAAAAGAAGAGTAAATAAAACAAATAATAATAATAGAATCGATAAAAAAATATATATATATGTATACTATAGCCCTAATCTTACAAGCAAAATTGCCTGAAAATCATTATAAAACAATGAGGACAGATAGAAAGGATATTAAATGCATCTCAGAGACCGACACAGTTTTACCCGGTTAAAAAGCAATATCTTTCCACCACTGACCAAACTGGGAAAGAAAGAAAAACAACAACAAAATCTAACCTCTTATCTGCCCTAGTATAAGCGCTTCAGGGTTTCGATACAATCAAACATATAATACTAAATTAGTTTCAAAGATGTGCGTGAACTAATTTAGCACTTGAAGTTGGCAATTTGCATGAAATCACTTTATATCATTCAAATATTCATAACCATTTTCTTTATCATCCGATTTGTTTCAAAATAATTCAATCAGGGCCCCGTAACATAAAGCTTTGCAATCGATCGTACGATTGATATCAATCGCAAGTCTATGGGAAATCATGTACTAAAGTTTGCGATTGATCGCAAATCTGTTTTATGTTACGGGCCCCTGGTCGTCGTATTATTACGCATTTAATGAAGGCGGTGTTTTCTGGCGCACTCCAAGTCTCTGAATATTTTTTGTTGCATTTTGCAAATTTGAACTTTTGATTACTTCCTATTTAGGTGTATTTAACACTTCATGATATATTTGGCTGTAAAGAAATACAGTGTATTGGAGGAACTTCAATAATGCCCCAGTTTGAAAATGTACGTGCACGTTACACAGAACAATATACCACGGCACATACGGGCCTTCATACAAAATTACAAAATGGCGGCGTATTTACAGTGTACTATTTGACATAAGGGTTACAATTACACATGTATCTATTCAAATCATGCCAACAAAGTAAAAACGTACACACAATATGTTATTCACACGTTTCTGGAAATGTAGATTTAACTGCGGATTCCTTACATGTGACCTACTACATTGTTACCTGGAAAATGTGACTGTCTTTGATGAAATAAAAAGTTTTTTTCTGTAATTTCTTTTCACAAAAACATCTGTCAACTCACATCCATAACGTCCATAGTAAATCAGTCAGAAGAATCAGGATACATACAATTGTTTTACACCTGATAAGAATTATCATGATTAATAATTACCTTTTATCGCTCTGGATCAGAGTTTGCTGATTTTCTATCCCCGTGTTGAAATTATACAATGCGCAGTTTTTATCATTTCCTGCACTTCTGTATGTATTATACAGGCCTCGCATGAAGACTGGCGGCTGCCTTAAGATCAATGCGAGATATGAAAATAAATAAATGCATTTTAATATACCCATTTAGGTCATAATTACCCTACCAAGCGGGCAGGTTTATGGTGAACAAACATTTGGGTATATCTAATGAGTGAACTTTGGGATTATCCACCTAAATATGACTGCATTGAAAAATATTGTCTCGTGGAAATACAAATACGGATTTTGTTTTCTAGACCATTCGCCTGAGACTCCACACCACCAATTACATCCCCTTTGATATGTACGTAAAATGTATAAAAAGTAAAGATTCTTCAAACATAAGTGCTATGAATAATAACAATCAGACATTCATTCAAGTTTTAGTAGATCTTCTTGTTTTGTTCATGTTTATGGATAATGAAGGGAGATCTTTCTGCTCATTCTCTCATATTTGCTTGGAGCATGTTGGAATATGGAATTTTGCACAAGGCTGATAAAATGGCCTTAAAATCCGATTTGTACCAGTCGACAGCATCTCATGGGACTCAGCCGAACCACCAAGAGTTCATTTTAATCTTTATGTGAAAAATATTGCTGGAATATCTGCCATTTCTATTTATGTCATTATTTCTTTTAATCATATGAATATCTTTGGTACGATATCACATGACCAACAATGGTCACCTGACATAATTAGTGGCGTGCGGTCTCGCCTGGAAGCTGCGGAGTCATGGAATATTGAATACCGTCCTCTCCGGCTAAGTAATTATAATCTTAGAATCATTCCGCTCTCGCATCCCGACATGATATAATGATCAGATGGCTATTAATAATAATGATAATAATACTAATAATAGTAATAATAATAATAATAATAATAATAATAATAATGATAGGTCAATTAAAATAGCGCAATCACTATATGCATATGTTGCGCTTGATACAATGTACCATATTATTACCCTGGCTATAACTGCTGAGCAAGCCACCCTGTGGATGAATTTCTTGCCGAAGGAAATCAACGCCACGGGTGTGATTTGATCAGGCGACCCTCTAAACCACTACACTACGTAATAATCATGATTACAATATTAATAATAGTGATGATAGTAATAATAATAACAATAATGATAAGAATCATGTACCTTCCTTACTTTAGGTAGCCGGTTCAGTTTTCCAAATTTTTCTCCCGATGATGGGGGATCCGTGTGATCGGCAAAATCTTCTCAAAATACATGTACATGTCGAATCGATAACGGAATACTTCGCTCACGTAGAAAACCAAACATTTTGTTGACTTACCAGAGAAAAGGAAGTAATGCGAAATTTTGCATATATACAGAGTGGAAAAGGAGTTGTCTGACATTTACATCACAGATTTCGTCGATGTTGCCGATCGCACGGAACCTCATCAGTGGCAGTGATCGTCATATCTCTGTGACTCTGAAAATTTCTTACTTTTAAACGGGTTATCCAATTTTGCTCAAATATTCTTATTCACTACTTGAGAGCCTGATAAATCAAGCGGTTGGTTCCCCTTTAATATTGGTTGAACATGCATAATTGCCTTGTAAAATCATGCACAATATCAGCTAATGTTCTCTCTTAATGTAATTTCAATCAATTTAACTTAACAACTGATTAAGGCAAGCTCTTCTTTTCCTTAAAGGTAGAAAACTTCTTTTTCAGCCCAAAATTTGACTTTCCGAGATTGTTGTGTTATGTTGAAGAGTACTAAATGTTAGAACTTATCACCTAAAATTTGACTTTCCAAGATTGTTGTGTTATGTTGAAGAGTACTAAATGTTAGAACTTATCACCAATCAATTAAGCACAAAGATTGGTCATGATAGGCGCATTTATAGTTATTCCAATGATAATTCTTTTATTTGGGCCTCGAACTAATGGACCGTGCGTTCAAAATTCAAAACAGCCATTAACCCCTCGTTGACCAATAGCGCAAGAGTCTCTCTCAGTGCATATTCCGCATGGTGTGGCAGTGTATTGAGGTGCGCACTGTATGTGCTCTTATGTTGTGTGTGTATGTGTGTGGTACTGTTATACGCTATGAGTATCGCGATACCGTTGTGATAGAATAGATTTTTATTTGAATTAAATATTCTGGACTACATTCGACCAAAATACTTCATAGAGGTTATTATTTTGGAATATCTGAGGTACGCAACAAGTTGTAAGCATAACCGTAATGTGTGCAAATGTATTTTTCTACCTTTAAATTCATGTAGGTATACATGTAGGTTTATGTTACAAACAATATTACCCCCAGCTCATGCGAAGCGATCGAGTATGGGAATAATGTATATTCCAAAATGACAGTTAATCATACATAAGCTTAAAGGGGAACCAACCCCTGAAATTATCGTGCTCTCATAGAATGAGAAAAAAATCAGATGAACAAATTCTGAAAATTCGAGCAAAATCAGATTTTTCGTTATAAAGTTATGACTTTTTAAATTCTCAATAATACCACGATCCTTGCTGCTGATGGGGATTCGAGGTGAATCTGTGACGTATAGCGAGGACAACTTCTCACTCACAAATGGATTAAAATGACATTTAGAGATTAGCAGTCATCATGACTCTTTCCAAAATAGACAAATAAGATAACATCAAATTATCAATAACCCTATTTAAATTGAAAACTAAATACTAGTGCGGAGAGGACATGAAAAGTCATTCTTCTCAGCTACATGAATGCTTTATTCTAATATCTGGAAATGAATGGAAAGTTTTGCAGGGCCGGATCGAGGATTTTTTACATATGGGTTGTGTGTGTGTGGGGGGGGGGGGGGGGG
>BQKZ01001673.1:0-38021 GCA_036244855.1 Temnopleurus reevesii
TTTGTAGATTTGTTCTTTCATTTTCACCCTGATACTCCGGTAAAATAAACAAAGATGAACATATGGTTAATTCAAAGGCAAATATTCATAAATGAATATCATTTCCTTCCATTTACAATATCGTTGCAATTTGATCCTGATGTTATGTTTCAATGATTTCATCAAACGAGATGGAAGATCGAATTGTGACAGGATCACCGACCTTGCATTCCTATCCGCTAACATGTACAAACAAAAGATTGCTGTTTCCTCCAGCTAAAATGCTGTCTGGTTAGAAACAAATTACCGCGTTGTAACGGGGTATAGTATGTGCGGGCGTGCTGAAAGTGTGGGGTAGGGGTTAGTTTTTAGACGGAAAAAGAAGGTCCCCAAAAGGATTTTTGTGAATTTACGAGGGTCAAATTAAGTTCTTCTTAATACATGAAGATTAGTATTCATCCAGCATGTCCAGTAATCCAAGAATAAAATTGATATTATGAGTCTTCGATTGAAAAAGGTAGAAAGGTTGAAATATAAACTTACACATTTTCCTTGGTCATAAGGTTTCACCAACAATTGTTGGCTTTTTTAGATGACTGACAAACAATTTTTAGAATAATTTTATACTTCAAAATTCCTATCATTTCTCATGGAAGATTTATGAAATCATTTTCCTGAATCTGTTCTGATTTTGGCTGAAAACTCTTGATTTTAACACACGGAGACAATACGAATGTTACGTGAATAATGTGAATAACAACGCAAAATTTTCGCATCAGGGCAACACTTTCTTCAATGCATCAATCTTTAATGATACGGCTATGCCAATTTTATAATATTATTTCATGTTCTGGAGTTGCTTTTACCGGGGTTTTGTCCCTATATGCAATCGTTTTGACGACGTTATCTAAAATCAATTCTGATGGTAAGAATTGCTTTCAGAAGTAACAGGATATGATGAATTATAAACACGGAGAATGGATATATTAGAATTATTTATTTATTAGAATTATAAGCACAGGATGCAAAACAACAATAAGTGATATTATCATTTACCACTTCTAGTGAATAACTGTATATAACCTTACGTTAAAAAAAAACTATTTCAATAGTTTAAGGATAGAGGGGTCTAAGAAGCAAATTACAGGAGTATGGAATTGAGATTGGTGCAGAGGGCTGCAGAAATTAGAACAGTCCACGTCCTGAATTCATCCTCTTATATTCGCTTTGTCTCGAGAACCAACATAGTATTCTACGAGACGGGGGCGGGGAAGGGGGGGGGGGGGACTTATCCTACCCATCATCTCTCCTGTTGCTTCGCCGCCTCCTCATCCTCCTCCTCTTACCAAGATGTCAAACTGTGTGTCACCTTCTAATATCTCTGCGACCATTTTGTGACCATCTCAAAACAAAGCATGCACATCTCTCGTTTCATCTAGCTCGCCTGCCGCGGCTCGGCTCGTTGGTTAAGTGGCTTTACACGCCGGCTTTGGTTACACGTTGAGAGCCTTCCGCTTTAAAGGCCCGGGCACACCAAACACGGCACGGCACAACGGCACAGTTTTTACGCGATGTCTCCCCTGTGATTGGCCAATTGTTGAAGATCATCTGCGCGAAGGAGCGCGCTGGCCAATGACAACCAAGATACTGCGTATAAACCCTGCCGTTATGTCGTGCCGTTTTTGGTGTGCCCCGGCCTTTAACCTCATTCGATATCGTTCTTCTTTTTGTTTCTATCTCGTCATTGCTAATCTAATCCAAGGAGATGCCTCGGTGGCCAACCCTAGCTTACGACTGATCGTACGGATACTGTCCACTGACTGCATTATGGATCGTAAAATTGATACAGATACCAAAGTGATCGGTAATGTTTCTGTTAGAAAGAAATGTTCTCTGTAATGAGATGATATCGTCAGCTTTTTTTGTTTCTTTTTTTTTTACAAACCGGCCTGTAACTACCGGGGGGGGGGGGGGGGCTGCTTAAACACGTATTAACCCCGATATAGTGTTAAATAAAATGGCAAACCACTTGGATTTATGTTGTTTTAATAGAATCTATTTCAATTAAATTGCTACGACTGGTTCGTGCAACCACCCCTCACTAGTAGGCCGGTTCGTAAAATCGGTGACGAATCATGAATCGATCCAGATCCTTATGACTAGTGATCTTTAAAATTGACTGCTCCGATTTACTCGCAGTCTTTGTGACTAGCAGTGTTCAGTCGTTACATAATGATAAACCTACCACCTCCTACGTGGTAGGCCTATGGTCCTTACTACTACTACTACTACTACTACTACGACTATATGCTACTGCTACTATTTTTTTTTTGGATTTGTATAGCACTTTACCATGTCTAACTAAGACTTCTCAAAGCGCCTCTGATATTATTACCCGGTCACTGGATGGCAATTCAAGCCTAGCTCAAAGAAGCAATTAATAGGCACACACATAATTTGATAATGTTTTGTTGTCTCCTATCGGTACCCGTCCCCGTTCACATCTGCAATAGGGACCTTTAGCAAAGAAGACGGGAGGGCCGATCACAACGTTGGCTCTAAGGTCCGTTCCAGAAGGGTGCACCAACACAACGCTACTTCTGGAATGGACCTTAGAGCTAACGTTGTGATCGGCCCGCCCGTCTTCTTTGCTAAAGGTCCCTACTGTCAGATATACGCACGACTGTACGAACAATTGGTGACAACTCCTCGCTCTCTATGGTAATCCATTGCGTTGATTCACAACAATGAAAGGGACACCAGTCGTTCGTAGAGTCCTGGGTAGATCTACGCACAGCTTTATGAAACACAATCATGCGTAGAGTCCAGCATAATGTGGATATTATCGCTGAAGGAACTTAACGCTATGGATGGGATTCGAACCGCCAACCCTCCGGTAGAAAACCAGGAGTCAGAACCACTGCACCACGACGCTTCACTTTAACTAGTAGATGACTAGTAGCGTAATTCAGAATGCAGTTTAAAGTCTGTGACATCAGCCATGAATCTACCTGTTAGTTTGAAAGCCAGGATTCAGAACCACTGCACCACGACGCTTCACTTTAACTAGTAGATGACTAGTAGCGTAATTCAGAATGCCTGTGACTGTGCTGTGACATCAGCCATAAATCTACATGTCCCGGAGCTCCACGAATGATTCTAATTTCGTCATTCCAATTAACTTGCGCGTTCTGTAATCCATAGCATAAGTCATCTCCTGTTGATCGTTTTAGTGCGTGAGCTACATGAGACATTATATGGATTAACGGATCATACTGAAGCAAAAAATAGCAATTACATGTCTCATGTTGCACATTACCCTTGTACTTTTGTAGTTTCCGATTGACATTCATCGTAGTGGTGAAATCACATACAATAATTCGACGTGCAATGTCTTCAGAATTATTAAATACCCATCGGATTTGCAAATCTGGCTTGGGGCAAAAAAAAAAAGGTCTTGTAAAGGAATGTAACTGATAACTCTTGTTTTGATATCATAAATTTGTTTGTTGAAGTTGCTTGTGTGTGATATCATGGACTATGGTATGTCCATTTCTCAGTAGGGAGATGGGGGAGAAGGGGTGGGGGAAGGGGGGGGGGTAGCTAATGAATAAAAAGACGGCGGAAAGAATCACGAGTTTGTGGGGGCCCAAAATCGATCTGTTATGAGGATCTTTGCGTGTGTGTGTGTGTGTGTGTGTGTGTGTGTGTGGGGGTGAGTGTGTATGTGTGTGCGGATGTATGCGTACTTGAACGTTGATCCGTTTATATGTATTTCTGATTATATTACGTATGTACCTAGGAGAGCGACAATGTGTGTTTGTGTGTGTTGTGTGTTTGTGCGTATGAATTACAAAAAAGCCCAACAGAAAAGTAAGAAAGAGAAGGGCAGTGAGGTTTGCTAAGACTTTAAACACAACTAAGCATCTAAATGAAAGGAGAATTATGAGTAATAGTTCCTATATGTTAACATCTACGGTAGAAAGCTTAATCGAAAGGAAGAGGAAGAGGGGAATTGGTGTATGTATGCGTGTGTATGTGTGTGATGTGTGTGTGTGTGTGTGAGAGAGTATGTGTGTATGTTTGTATGTGTATATGTGTGTGTGTTGTATTTGCCAGTGTGTGCTGTCAGTATATGTGTGTAGTATGTTTGCATGGATATACGACTCTATTGAGAAATAAAGTTTGGTTGTGTGGTGAGTACTTGTGTGGGTGCTTGTTTGTATATATATATATATATATATATATATATAGTGTGTGTGTGTGTGTGTGTGTGTGTGTGTGTGTATTTGTGTTTAAGAGTATGAAATGTGTATAGAAAATGGTAGAGCAAAATAGATAAAACAAAGATTGAAAGAAAGATTGAGATGTAACAAAGGACAAATCTCTAAAAAAATTAATAATAAGATAATGTGTCCATATCTACCGTAGAAAGCTCTTCATTATAAGATAAATGAAGAGAGAAGGTAAAAGAGGAAGAGTGATAATTGAATCCAACAGAGGGTAGAAAAAAGAGAAACTATTGAAAATGTTATAAAAGTATATATGGAGGTTCATCCCCAATGGAAAGACAGTCAGAAGAAAAAAATGACAGATACCTATTTCCAGAAAAAAAAAACAAGGAGGAAATGCATTATTTATTGGCAGATACTATATATGCTTCTATGGCAGAAAATTTAGAGAAAATGAAGAGAGGGGCAAGATTAGCGAAACGGTAATTAAAATAGCGCAAAATAGACCAGGAATAAGAGATAATGATAATTTGGAAACAGGTACTGGAAAAATGGCACCATATCCCCTAGAGCTATCTCACTGGTTTCCATTCATAAGAATTTGAGGGTATAAGTCTTACAAATTGGCATCTACTCTCCTATTGTTTTTGCTACTTAAGCATGATCAATCTCTTTTCGAAACATAGTCTTTGAAATTGAATTGGTGGATTTCATTCCCTGACATTATGTTGAAAGAGATGCGATTAATGTGAGGCTACCCCGTAAAGAACCCCCAAAAGGGGTGGTCACTGAATACGGTTATCACTGAAATAAAAGGGGTTGAAAACCTTTTTCAATGAAATAATTACGATGGGGCTCACCCTCACATTGGAGTTTATTAGAAACGTATGTCCAGCGAGAATTCTGATTCTAATTCAATCGATATACCGTACATTATTTATTTGGGCCGCCTTGCGCAGGGAATGTGTGGCCGACGCTGAATTTGGATTTGCTTGTCGTACATTCATGTTAGGGCCGCAGGAAAGCGTCTACCTTGCATATCTATGCAGTCATATTCACGATAATGAGTTGTAGAATATATTCAATTTAGCTTCAGGTTAATGAACAGTTCTGTGTTTATAATCATTCGAGGGACATTGATTTTGTTTTGTTATTTTTTACAGTAGAGGTTCAAGCGTATAATCTCTAAATGTCTTGGATTTCATATAGCCTAGATTGACAACTCACTTTTTATTTTTCCTTACTTCACTTATTCACATGAATGATATACGCAGATCTAAAAAGACTGTAATTTCTTTTTACGTTGGTCTTGTTTACATCAATCCTATATTAGTTATGACACAGTAATGGCAAAGCATACAACATAATTAGTTCTTGTTTCTACTGATCGGTATTAATCAACTTGAAGCCAATGACCTCTTATTGGAGGATCACGTGGATTAAGTTTTGCCTATTTAAAGGTGCGATCTGAAATGTATTGGGGAAAATTTCCAAGGAAGTGCACAAGGCTTTTTAATTGGGCAATCATTGTGTCTTAAGGTATGAAGAACACTCACAATTCGGCCTGAATGAAGTATACATTATTTGGAAAGTAAACAAATTGTAGGGTCATTGTACGGTTATTCTCGGTCACGTGATTTGGGACCGGAATTATGAAAAATCGCGAATTCGATATTCTATGATTTTCATATTAAAAGATGTTTCTTGCAAAAATAAGGATTCATGAAGTCATTCAAATAAGTGACCCATCCTTTAACCTCTCAACCTAGACTCATTGATCGTAAACATGTCTCCATCTATCTCGAGACTTTGGACAGTATTATCTAATCAACGTAGATAATTGTCAATATTTTTAACACAGACGTGGCCGAAAAGAGACTACGCTCTCCCTTTAAAAATCACCTATAAATGAAAGCAGACGTTAGACTTGGACTGGATCTCTCCTCTAAGAAGCACCTGTAAAAGAAAGCAGACGTTAGACTTGGACTGGCACTCCTCTTTAAGAACCACCTGTCATTGAAAGAAGATGAAGACCGGAACTCCCCTTTAAAACACCTGTAAAGTAAAACAGACGTTAGACGTGGACTGGATCTCCTGCTTGAAAAGCACTTGTAAAAGAAAGCAAAAATTTTAATGCGGACTTGATGTCTTGATCTTCATTTCTTTAAGAATCCCCTGTAAATGAAAGCAGACGCTAAAGGTAGACTGGATATCCCCTTTAAGAAGCACCTGTCGCGTTTTTAATGAAAACTTTTTGCCTCTTGAGTAGGAGAGTACTCGAGGACGAAAGCTTGACATTTTGTTGACATCCAGGAGAAAACAATCAATTACACACGGCGAGAAGCAAATCAAAATGAAGCAAACGATGTGAAGAGAGACTCTGCGAGCTAGTGCTTGATTTAGACGCAAGAATACATGACGCATTGTAGATGGGGTGTTGTTTCTTACGGTAGCATTGTGTTGAGGTGTAGTCGCACATTTGCGTCAATTCACGCCTTTCGTTAACTTCGCTTTGCATTGTTTTTTTTTACCATGATGACCATCCTTTTTTTTCAAAGAGTCGCGTTTCGCTAATGATATCACATTCGTATACCGTTGTTGAGACAAATGTGTTTAACGTCAGAAGTGCGTCACCGCTGCGTCTTTCAGCGCATTATGTGCGTTCAATACGTTCACGAATTTAGCTGTGTAATTGTATATAAATCATAATGCAATCTTGTAATGTTAGGTTTTTAGGCTGGGTACAAACTTGAACGAAAAGAACCATTTTTGTTTATACTGCTGGCAAGCTGACAAGCTTTAAAAAGACTATTAACCTTCTTAAACGAGTAGAGGTGCGATTGCACCCTTCTCCCTGGTTACGTGCTGGGTTTTAGACAAAATGTGGCAGTCGTGACCTCCAAAGAAAATTGAGCATTACGCCTGATCCAAGTGCACTTTTCATTGAATCCGTTTTCATTTATTCATTAAAAATAAATAATCGAATGAATACAATCAGACAACAATCGATGCATACTCTAATATAAAAAAAAAACTTTTATGAAACACGATGTCACATTCATGCGTTTTTCATTGTTTCGATGAATTTTGAAATGTCATACTTGTTATGAGATTTGAAATTTAATCGTCATGTATTTGTATTCATAACAATGTGATTTTCAGGATTTAGCTCTTTGTTGACAGCAGCATAATACATCACATTTTGTTGAATTAAATTTTCAATGTTATATTAACATGCGCGGAAAATGTGTGTGTAGGGAGGGGGGGGGGGTTCGGGGCCCAAGCACTGCGCAGGAGATCGGGAGAACATTTTGAGCTTCCTAAGTTTTTATTTTTAATTTCCTATTAATCTTTTATTTCTGTTTTATGCTTGCCAACACTCAAAGGGAGATTTGAGAAGAGGCGCTAATTCGATATGGAGACCTTTTCTTGTTAGCTCTTCAGGGATGCAATTTTTCAAATGATTTCTCTTTTTTTTTTTGCTTGCCAGCTCCTTATGCCCCGGTCACATAGGGCCCCGGAAGCAACACGGTTCAACACGGCTCTTTGTTCGCAGGCAGCTAACTGTGAACTAAACAAAGAGTCGTGTTGAATCGTGTTGCTTCCGGGGGCCCTATGTGACCGATGCATTAGGTAAACGCAATATTGTAAAGGGGATGCTAAATTTGAGCAGACGATCATTTTTGCACACATATTGAAAAACAAAACTCTGAGCTATCTCATATATCGGAGACAAAGTCCATGCGTCAATAATGTGAACTATATCGTTTACATTATTTAACTTCCAAATTTATAACATGTCGGGTAAAGTTTTGAGAGGTTATTCTGAGCAGTTAAGCAGTATGCAATTTTTTTCATCTCCAAACAAACTTTTCCACAGAGAAAAAGTGCAAAAACTTTTGGATTCAGTCTCATATATTGCGTCATCTTCACTTGATCGGGCAATCTATACAAGCAATTATTTTTTCTAGACCAAAATGAATAATTATATTCAAACTGCAATTGTAGAGCGCTTAAAGAATTCTTAGAGTTGATAAGCGCTTTATAAAAGCCGTTCATCATTATTATATATTTTTAGCACGTATCGATAGGGGCTTCATAAATATACAAATGAATGATTATAAACTTGATTTCACCTAAAAGGATTAACACAATGATGTTCGATTTTGTCATTAAATAACACAGTATGCTGGATTTCACATCATTAGTGCATGCAGGGCGGTGTGAATTCATATGCTACGAAGTAATTTTCTTTATTCTGTAGCGTACACTGCAAAAACGCTAGTGTTAAATTTAACACCAACCAGAATCTATATATGACAACACCAGAGAAGTGTTAAAATAACACCAGTTTGGAATCCATTTGATATATTTCAATACCAACTGGTGTTGTTTGAGGCCTTGAACAACACCAGTCGGTGTTTAAATACATTGATTTGATTCCAAACTGGTGTCATTTTTACACTTTTCTGGTGTTGTACGATATAGATTCCGGTTGGTGTTAAATTTAACACCAGAGTTTTTGCAGTGTATATACTTTGAAAATGTTGGAAACGTAATTCATGCAGTTCATAATAATGATACTGATAACAATATTATTACGCTCTCTTCGATCATGTACAGCTTTGTAGTTTTTAAAGACTGCGTCGGTCCAGGAGCGTAAGCCGGACGTTAGTCCAACGTCTAATACACATATTTGTGCGACATGGGGCGGTTTTTTTTTTAATTTTTAAAAGCTGGGACGATGCAGACTAAAAACACAAGGGTGTGACTTGGTCTTTAAGGTTAGTGGCTCAATCACACCTCTGCGTTTATAGCCAAAATCTGCCGATCTAAAAACACCATATAAACTATTTTCGACAAATTAAATCGAACGCAAATTCGTTGGTTCTTTGTAACGCTATTCAAATCGAAACCGGTTTGCAATTGTTGTGTCCACACAGTTGAATACACGACGTACGGTTTTATTTTCTGTGGCCCACTTAACTTTTCGGAAATAGCTAGTTTACATCGTGTTCAGGATAATTCTTTCAAATTTGAACGGATGAATACGCTTGTCTGACGTTCAAGGCTCTCGGTTGGTGCTCTACGCTGTCACGCATAAGCGTTTTACGACTTTTATGAATGGTTCCGGGTAATAATATGGTACATTGTCATGCTAGTATCAAGCGCAGTAGAGTGATTGCGCTATACAAATAGATCTATTATTATCATTATTATTACTATTCCGGTACATTTCGCTGTCGTGTACTAAATCGTTGCAAGTTAAAAAAAAGAGTTTACCCCTAAATAATAATTTTTTTCATCAGAAGCAGAAAAAATAGGTGAGCAGAACAAAAAAGGTTTGAAGAAAATCGGACCAGTAATATTAACAAAGTTATGCATTCTTAAAAAGTTGAAAAAATGAGCAAATCAGTGAAAATTTCCAGACATTTTGACCAATTTGATGCCATCATAGGTGCACAACTAACCAAAATTTCCTTTATATTTTATGGTGCAACATATTCATCCTTTCTACTGAAAGATACAAATTCTGTATGGATGTAAACATGCAAATACAATGAAATAGGGATCAACATATCTATCATGAAAATATCCTATGGTTATCATATTGAACAAATTATGTTCTTGGGGACAAAGTAACATTTTATAACTTTGATTTGAATACAATTGATGGTCAGTTGTGCACCTACGACGTCATCAGATGCCAATTTGTCTAAATATCTGAACATTCATAACTATTATATTAAGGGTAGACCCTTCTTTTCAGTCAGGTAAAAGAACAAAATTTATATCAAAGTAATTGAGACATGCTCACGAAAACACGAAGAAAATAAGTAAAGCAAAAAAAAAATCAACATCATTCTGTCGTATGAAAAAAAAAATAGGTCGGGTAGCTCTATATTTTGGTTTTGTTAGTTGGTTGCCATGTTTCCAAACATAATGGTTCATAAGCATATCCAGTGTATTACAAAACATTAATAGAGCATTGTGTAACATTTGTCATCGTCATGATTAGGAAAATTAGTACCTACAGCATTCAAATGATGTATCTCATACTGTGTGATTGGTGTTACTATTTGGATGATAATAATGAATTTCATTCTGCAATTCATCTAAACTTGAGACCGTTTTAATTATCATTCCATCGACTTACAAAGCATACTTATTGCCGATTTAAGCATGTAAAGTCGATCCACGTGTCTGCTAATTTCACGGCATAAAGGATTCCATTGTGTTCATTTTAGACAACGCACGACCAAGAAACTTAGATACCAATTAAAACCCGTCACCCCGCCAGCTAGCGCGCGTCTCACTAACTGTCATTTCCCCCCAGCATCGTTTTCAGTGGCGTACGCATTGCGATGGAGGGTGATAAAATAAACTATCGCCTTTCTTCGAGCCAATCACAAAACGCGGTTGCCACGCATGCGCTCTGACTGCGATACTATTTCCCCGTTCTCTCTTCGTCTCTGAACGCTTCACGCGACGGCTGATACGCAGGTGGCTTTAGATTCCTCCTCTCATCCCGTAGAAACTGAGCTGATGCTAATCAACGCACTTTTTCTTCTTTCTAAGCGATACCAAACAAAATTCGTGCTTAGTAGCCTCCTCCCATCGACATCATTCCATCATTCTGAACATCATCTCATAGACGGTGTTCCTCTGTTAGTTCCTTCATTTCAATCTTAACATTCGCGCCTTTTTCTGAGAGAACGCGGGAACATTCTCAGCTGGTACTATTTTTGCGATCTAACCCGATCATCGGATTCTTCTGGACCTAATTTGTCTTGATCATCTCTCTGGTCTTACTTTATTGTGATCTTAACTTTGAGGGAGCAGTTGGTGGTCGACTTTAAGTGCCGCTTATCTACGAATTTCGCTTTACGAGACAGGTTGCAACTAAAACAGTTTTGTGGAATTTCTTTGTCATAAGGTAAGACTAATTGTTAGTGTTAGTGTATATGGGAGTTGTTGAATTTAGCAATACATTGTGATACAAACTGAAATTATGTACATGTCCTATCTATTCCAAGAAAAATTGATAAATCATTCATTCTGGTGTTTATGTTTAATGACTGTTTAATGAGTAGTGTATTAATTGTTTGAATGGTAAAATTCCAGCTATGATATGCCGCTCATTTTAGGCCAGAATATTTCGTCGGGTGTGTGCCTGAAGGGGGCTAGCTTTATTAACTTTTTTAAACGATGGCGCTTTTTGGCTCCAAACAAACGGTTTATTAACATCCTATCAAATAAATAGGTAAAGAACTTTCGTAAAACATTAAAAATACACAGGGAGATACAATGCAAATACTTGAAACAACCTTTGGGAAATAATAATGTGAATTTAGATCATCATTTGATCTTATTTAGGAAGACCTCTGACAGTCTGATGCGGTTACCATTTGTATAGTGACTAAGATCATCCTTCTCGTGCAGAATTCAATCGTTGGGTAAATATTTCAGAACATCGTGGGCTCGAAAGTGTTAGGATTGCCGCGCTCAGTTTAGAGCATGAGATACACTGGTTTACATGAGTAAGTGGTGGTTGCTCTCGTCTGCTCGTCTGCAAATCCCTGGTTTGTCAATGTAGACAGCGAAAAATTGGAAGTGGGTTGAACCTTCCAAGTAGAATATAATATATATGCTTAAAAAACGACACGATATACATTTAGATTAATAGTATAACGAATAAGATACCGTTTTTTAATTAGAACATGTTTTAAAGAGAACGCTCTTCACCCTAAGCTTTGAAAATATAATGAATTAGTTTAAGAGGTTTCACTTTCTTTGGAATAGCTATCATCTAAATACAACTACATGTATTGAGAAACTTACCATTCGTACATACAGATGAAACAAAAATATAGGAAAAGATTACCGTGTCCAAATTCCTTGTAAAAAGAAGTTAAAAATACATAATGGCTCTGCTGTGGTTCTTTGATTTCTATTAAGCAGTTTAGATCGTGCAGAATGTGCTAGCAACTGAAATATTTTAGCTGATGTACAAAACATCTGAGGGAAGGAAAAGAGAACATAATCTAGTTTTTCCAGCGCAAATTAAAAGATGCGTTGCATATCTGCTCTTGACAAGAAATTTCTTAAGGTCAGTGGGTAATCAAAACTCATAGTTGATGATCACTCTGTCCATGTTATGTGATCAATTTTCTTCTGGAGAAAACTTGCCTCAAGAATGATACCAACATCATCTTAAAACCAGTCAATCAAAATCAATTTGTACTTGCCATGGTGAAATAAAAGCACATTAAAATTCGTTCGGTCATGCGAATCTGGGGCCCGTAACATAAAACAAGTTTGCAATCAATCGCAAACTTTAGTACATGATTTCCCATAGACTTGCGATTGATATCAATCGTACGATCGATTGCAAAGCTTTATGTTACGGGGCCCTGGTAACATTTTCCTCTAACACTAGGCTATCATCTCCGTGTCCTCGACATAGTTTGCCTTAAAACAGATGCCGAAGAGGTTTTCATTTCCCCCATTTTTTTTTTCAAATGTTAAAAATGGCAAGCTAAAACTCTGCTTCAAATCGTGTCGAAATTTTAACACACAGTGTTAAATCGCCACCCTTTAGCATCGCTTTCAATTGTGACGACTTAACAGAAAGTCATAACACAGCGTCTTCGCCAAAGTATTTAATAAAAACTAACACAGAATACCAACGCACTAGAAATGAAGGGGGGGGGGGAGAATTGATACTCGAAATTAATTATGACGAGCGGTTTTCGTGTCACTTCATGAACGCCTAATGAAGCGATACATATAATATGATTACAGGTCGGTAGTCACCAGAAGAAAATGCCTTGACGATTTTACCCTTGGAGACCGCCTTGTGATATCACTGGGGTAGAGAGAGTATTGAGAGATCCTTAACATATCGGATTAGTGCGTAGGCTTGAAACTGGTTCACCTTGTGGATCTCAATGTTACAATTTGCATCACCAAGGTTTTGAATGTGTCAGTTTGGAATAATATGCAGTGTATCAAGTTTTGTCTGACAGATTATTAATTTCTCACTTAGTGCGAAGAAGGTCCAGGGCGGTGTTTCACCAAGATAAGAAAGACTTTACGCACGACTTTACGTTCGACTGGTACCCCTTCTTGTGCGTAATAATTCATAATAGTGCACGTATTCAGCGCAAAAATTGATACCAGTCGAACGTAAAGTTGTGCGTAACTTTAAGAACGACTTGGTGAAACACCTTCCTGGCTGGAAAATTACCAAAATACTCATGGTCGCACAAAACGAACACTGGGGAAGGTTATGAACGCCCGGCGTACGTAGATAAGTAACAAGGGGTGGCAGAGGGGGCGGGCACCCCCGTAGAAAAATGAAAAAGGTGAAAAATAACGGATGATAAAAGAACGCATTCTCTTAATTCATTCTTCCCCGACGGAGGAACGGGAGGGCGCATCCCCATAAAAATGTGCTTGGCCCCGTTCAACAGTGTTCAAGTGCAATCCAGCAATTTCACACAGAGTCCGTCCAAATAGTCAATTGACATTGGATAACTCTTTATTGTAACGGAATCTGCACATTTCGCATCTCAAACCATCTATACATGTCCAAATTGTGATATTGTTTGTTTTGCAAGCACGTTCTACGAGCTTAACATGGGCACCTGAATAATATACCCTAGTCTGACGTAGATTTACTACCCGTTTGCACCGGCAAAAATATGCACTGGAAATATTATAAAAAAAAGAATAATACGGAAAATAGTACTAGTAAAGTTTAAGAATAGTTCTACAGGAAAAGGAGGGGGTTGAAAGTGTATGGCTTGTGCACTCGTGAAAGTGTTAATAATCATGAACGACCACTTAACTATATAATTGATTTTTATGATACAACTACAGTACCCCATAGCGCTTATGATTATCAACACGTACACTTACGTAGTAAAGCATTAGTATAAACCCTGGCATACGGCGGTCGATATGGTCCAAAACAACACTACATTTTATAGATTTAATTAGTAGCTCTAAGTATAGATTTTCATGATACATGCAAGTCCCGGTTCATGTCATCGTATGGGGAATGGTACGCTGCCCAAAACCATGAATAATGCAGCATTCATTATTATGCATAAGCGTGTGATGTTGTGGTTCCGACTTTCGCATTTCAACCAGAGGGTTGTAGGTTCGAATCCCACGGCGGTAATTTCCTTCAGCACGAAATGCATCCACATTGTGCTGCACTCAGCCTAGGTGAGGTGGGTACCTGGTAGGAATATTTATTCCCTGAAATTTCATGTGCGCCGATGTGCGCCGGGCTAAAGCCAGGGTAATAATAATGCAAATCTCATTGAGCACCCCGCAGAGTGGATACGTGCGCTATATAAATTGCATCTATTCTCATCATCCATACTTTTTGCTACATCGTTGGTTCATCATTTTTGCCCAATGGCTGACAAATTATCTGCCATTGCGCCCATACACATGATACTTATTATAATCATTATGGTTCTCGTTGCCACAGTACATTGTATTCATTTCTTATTTTGATCAAGTGTTCAATAGTCAATTCATGATAGAAAACCTTTTTCAATTTACCTACACATTATGTTGCATTGATTACCATCTCAAGTTAACTTTAATTAACAAAAGTAATATGTATTCTCTTCAACGTTAAAATAGGTAAATATTATGCTTTTATAAACATCAAAATCACCATAAGTTTTATGTCAAACTGTATTAAAATATGATGATATATTAAAGTTTTGAGAGGGGTCAATCTCATGTCGTATGGATGTGGGTGACGTTGTGGTATGTCATTCTAAAGATACAAATTAATTGAGACCTTTAGAATTGGACATCGCATTTTCATCGTATGAATTCTCATGGCATCGTGGTTTTACATTAAGGAGTAATGATTTTGTAAGCTCAGCCGTCAAATCTCATCACTGCTCCTCGGAATTATACACTCAACAACTCGAAGATCATGGACAAAATCAATTCCAGATAAAGTAGCCGATGCTCTCGTACTTACTGTCTTGTAATTAAGAGATAACCCCAAAATGCATTATCTAATTATCGACTCTCGCAGACCCAGAGTGCAAGGACCCGGGTGTATCTTCTAAGAGTAAGAATAAATTCGGCAGAGGAATTGTATTAAAAATATGAAAAAGAAAAAACAGAAGTTATTTTTGTTGGTTGTCACGCTTTATTTTGTATTAAGCCAAGAAGAATGAAATTGGAAAAGTAAAATTGCAATTAACAATCGACCCTTAGGCCCGTATTCCGATAGCGAGGTTTAAGTTAACCCTGGTCTAAATCTGTGGTTTAAGTATGGGTAGCCAAAAGTGCCAAAATTTTATTTACAATGAATAATTTGTATGTTAACTGCTCTCTTTTCCCATACTCTAATAATGTAGAAAACTATTGAAGTTTTTATTCCGAGACACTTTTAAATGATATGAGCGCCAAATGTGCTGGTAAATTAAACATCGACTATTATAGATTCAAGCCTCTTTTAGCTCTCCATACTTAAACCACAGATTTAGACCAGGGTTAACTTAAACCTCGCTATCGGAATACGGGCCTTAGAGTTCAGGGAGAAATATGACCCTTCCTATGAAGTAACTGAAATATGAATATTTCAATTTACATTACTAATTAGGGCTAGATGATGAATTGATTAAAATGGCCAGTGGTATCATCGTTCATTGATAATTCAGTAGTCACAATTAATAGAAGGTTGTCGGTTGTGTAGCCATCCTTCCACGTTTATTTTCAATTCCAATGTGTCGGAATTTGAATGCTAAAAATTCATGTGTGCCGAAGCAGGCGTAACTTATGTTTGAAAAAATATCTCACAAAATTCTGTCTCGGAGTCTTCCTATTTTGCAAGAGCAATCGCGCTACATAAGCTTATCCTTTCCATCCATATACAAGATGCAATCATAACCTAGGTATTCAATCTATTCCCAACCCCTCACATTAACAATGACATTGACAATTCTTTGGCATTGACTTCATAAATATATATCAACTCCCCGCGTATACGAAGTGGCGCTCGATCATAAATGTTTACCTTTTGTCGGCGAAAAACCCGAGATCTCGGCCGCAACGGGAAAAAAGCTACTCTTCTCGTTAAAGCCGCCCCTCTTTAGGACGTCAGTTAAATCGAGCGAAACAATTAGCAAAATAGACTACGTACCTTTCAATTGTTCTAATGGATACCAATTCACTTCCAAACCTGTTTCACTTTGAGGATAATTCACTCACCGACGCCCAGTAAAGGACGACTCACACCTTTGCGTCTTTGTCTGCGTCAGCTCAGCGTTTTTGAAGATTAAAAACGCTCCCCGAGCGCACAATATACGCGGATCATACGGTGGACTGACGTAACGCTTCGATCAAGTAGCGTACCCTGAGCTTCAGTCCACCGTATGACCTGTGTCCTTGTGCGTCCATAGGTAGCGTTCTTAATTTTTAAAAACGCTGGGCCGACGCAGGATAGAACGTAAAGGTGTGAGTTGGCCTTACGGTACCATGGGACTTAGCAACATTGGCAGTAGACAGTGTGTTCCAATAAAAACAAATATCAGATTAAAAAAGTTTATCTGCCACTCTCCATCATCCTCTCTCTCTCTCTCTCTCCCTCTCTCTCTCTTTCTTATTGTCTTTCTACTCCCTTTTCCTCTCTATCACTCTCTCTATCCTCTCTCGGTCTGTCTGTCTGTCTCTCTCTCTCTCTCTCTCTCTCTCTCTCTCTTTCTACCTATCTCTATTAGCATATTTGCCTTATCTTTTTCGCCCCATCTTTCACGCTATTTCTGTGCATTGATCATGATTGCTCTTGTTGAAAATCACATTTTTAAAATTCAAATGAATTAAAAAAAACTCATACGTGTTTTTAAAGGTTTTTACCAACAATTGTTGCATTACCCGTCGTCATGGAAACATATCGAGTTACATTTGAACTACCAATATGATTTCATATTAATCGCCCTACAAAAATCCAACGTATTCTATTTTTTCTGATACACCCTCAGCATTACTAGTATAGCATCAAGGCCTTCTGACATTCTCGCAACTATCAGTTAAGTCCGACTCACACCTTTGTGTTTTAGCCTGCATCGACCCAGCGTTTTTATCAATTAAAAACACTCCCTGGACACACAAAAACGCAGGTAACACGGTGGACTGATGTGCGGCGTACGTTCCTAGAGCGCAAGCCGAACATCAGTCCACCGTCTGATCCGCTTAAACGTTGCGCTCAGCGAGCGTTCTTAATTTAAAAAAAAAAACCGCTGGGTCGACGCGGCTAAAAACGCAAACGTGTGAGTCGGCGTTTAGGCGAAGTATAGAAACGATAATGTGAAATTAGAACTTGGGGTATATACCTGAAAAACAGAATGAAATGGTGCGTTGCCAATTCACTAATGTATTTCTACTTTCGAATTGAATACCACCGCGGAGCTATCAAATGCGAATTGTATTAATTTTGTAAATGTCAGTTAAGGGGCAACACATCGGGCAGGAATAAATTAAAGGGGGAATAGTTGGAGACATATTAAAAGAATGAGTTTTTATCATTCTATAATTTTGCTGAGATGCTCCCGAAGGAAGTGCAAAATGTATTTAGCTTTAAAATCCCGAATAATTGACCGGGTAACGTAATGTGTTAACCATTTCGGGAGAATGTTTAAAGGATGAACAGGTGAAAGCAGCTATAAATATATATTAAGTATAATTTATGCTTTCAATTTGCGACTGTTCGCAAGTGATTTAAAGATATGATCATTCAATTTTGCCAATATCTTTTTCTGGCGAAATTAAAGACAAAATGTCTGAAATATTTTGAAATTAGCTGTGAAAACCTAGATTACCATCACCATCACCGCCACCGCCACCAGATCAAGCCCTGGGTGATGCATTCTCCTAACTCATTGGATTATGATATGTTCAATATATTTCTAAAAATGGTGTCTTCAGTGATTTGTATGTAATGACTTTGGAACGACCTTTCATATTGTAAAGAAATGTTTGTTGAGTATATTAGCGATGTGTAACGAAATAGCTTACAGAGTGAGCAATATTCGCCTTACTTTGAATTATTACTTCCAATATGGTATCGTTTATATTAACCATTATAGGCTTACTTTGTAAACATCAGTCTTGCAATATCTTACGCCTTCTAGACCTCTACTTTTTATAGAGTTCACGCTCTCTTATTATTGCGTTATAATGAAAATGCGATATTAATACAACCTGTCATAATATATTTGTGAAAACCCCTGATTTCTTTCGTATTCATCGTCTCCATCTCAATGAGAACAAGCACCACCATTTACAACACCAGCATCATCACCGCCACCTCCTCTCCATGTTATTCCATTACGTATGATTTTACCTTTTATAATCCATTAATAATACCATGACTACGGTTGTACTAATCAGCCGGCATCACCATCACCTGATCCCTATGATCCTTTGTATTCTCATTTTCATCGTCATCATCATCATCATTATCATCATCATCATCATCATCATCATCATCATCATCATCATCATCATCATCATCACATCATCATCATCACCATCAGCATCATCATCATCATCATCATCATAATCATCATCGTCATTATCATCATCATCATCATTATCATCATCATCATCATCATCATCATCATCATCATCATCATCATCATCATCATCTTCAACATTATCATCATTATCATCATCATCAACATTATCATCACTTACACCACCACCATCATAATTCCCATGTTCCCAAAACGCGAGTGACACTCTTTATCACCACCACCAAGAATCCCCCGCTACCACCTCACTCACTGCATCCTATTCCCTATGCTTGACTTCCACTCCTCTCTGCCTCTTGCATCTTCTTTAATACATCTCCTATATTTCATACTACATTTACATGGCCTCTCGCTCCTTCATATTCTTTCTCCTCATTTTGCTCTTCATGTTCTTCCTCATCTTCCGCCTCCACTGTCTCCTCCTCAATTTCTCTCTCATCTTGCATTCCTCTTCCTGATCATCTCACTTCCACATCTGTTTCATCCAACCCGCTTAATATTCAAACTCGTCTCTTTTCCCATCTCCATCACCTCAGATCACTACCCATTCTGGGCTCCCTATCCTAGCTTCTTATTGCTAAAGAAAATATCTCCATTACAATAGCATAAAATGGATTCTCATAAGAGTTAACTAATTTTAAAGATCTTGAAATAGTTCTACTGAACTATCCTGGAAATGTGATATTAAAACATTTATAAACAAATAAAGATACGAAAATTGGCATGCTTTTATGATACCTTCTAATGCAATATTTCCTATGTTGGCGGCAGAAATGAATATTAGTTTGTGGTAAACAGATGAATGTAATAGATAGATAGATAGATAGATAGATAGATAGATAGATAGATAGATAGATAGATAGATAGATAGATAGATAGATAATTTTTATTCGTCCACAATGGGAAATGGATTTATTTCAATTACAACATGTCAATTTCAATAGGAATAAAGCGTACTTAGTTACCCTAACAGCTTCTTTAATTTCGCACTGAATTTCAAACGATATCTAAGCTCCAAACGTTCCTTTTTAAACTTAATTTCTTTCGTGCTGGAACTCGCACTTATCTTTAAGGATGTGCAGCTGTGGATGTTGATCAGATCCAATCGATCATTGAACTTGAGACCAACACACCAGACCACGTGTGAATGTGTGTTGAAGCGTTGAGGGAATAGGTGGATGAGCTTCATCGCACCTTGAGACACTAAACGGGTAGGAAGGGGGAGATGATGAGGGTCCAGTCACATTAGATCAGCCACAAACGTATGGTAATTGATCCCTAAGCGATCCCTATGAACCCACAGGACGGACGTCTGTCTAACGCACATTGAGACACTAAACGGGCCGGAAGGGGGAGATGATGAGGGTTCAGTCACATTAGATCAGCCACAAACGTATGGTAATTGATCCCTAAGCGATCCCTATGAACCCACAGGACGCACGTCTGTCTGACGTACATTGAGACACTAAACGGGCTGGAAGGGGGGGGGATAATAAAGGTTCAGACACATTAGATCAACCGTAAACGAATGGTAAATATGCAGTAAAACCGTTAATTGATCCCAAAGCGATCCCTATGACCCCATCCCCCCACCCCCGCACCCCGCAGGACGCACGTTTGTCTAATGCACCTTAGACTCTAAACGGGATGAAAGGTGGGGGGTGGTGAGGGTACAGTCACATTAGATGAGTCGCAAATGTACAGTTAACACGTTTGATGGTTTCTATGCACCCGCAGGGTTCACGTTTGCCTAACGCACCTAGATACTCTAAACGGTTTGAAATGTGGAAGATGGTGAGGGTTCAGCCACACGAGCCCAGCCACAAATATGCAGTTACACGTAAAGATTTAATTGAATTTGTTTGACATGTTTGATGGTCCCTATGCACCCACAAGACGCACTTTTGTAAAATGCATGTACATGTATAACTATGTAACAATCTCTTTGCACATTATTATGGAGGAATTCGTTCGACTTTGTTCAACATACACGCTATTCAACTAGGCATCTTTCATGGAAATCTTTTAGATAAAATCAATTTTACGCTGGACACGTCGGTTATTGCTGTGTGACTGTGGTTCTATGAGAGGAAAAGAGATGCTCAGTTTTGTTCTTTTCATCTTCAACGCACGGCGGATGTGAAGAATGTATTGAGATGTCATGAACGAGAGCATATTTGAAGTACTTAACATCAGATTTTCACTTCGGCTTTAATAGCAAACCGTGATGCATGCTGCTCTCTTGAGGGACATGAGATAGAAATTATGACACAAAATGACTGACACAGTTCCGTGATTCAAGCCAGACTGTGAATGAAATCAGAGGATGAGACAAACTTGAAATGAAGCTTGATAATAAGTGGCCTTGTTTAATAATTTCATTTAATAATCTTTTGTCCCAGAAATCACATCAGAAGCCTGTAACATAAAAGATTAATTGAAAATTAATCATATCTCTATGGTACATGTATTTTGCAATAGACTGACGATTAATATTCATCATAATCTTAACTGCTTGTTGTATGTCACAGACTCAAGACTATTTGGTTTTACGGAGTTTATTGTCGTATGAAAGATGACTGGCTACACTTAATTACACTTAATTGAAGTTATAAGATATTATTTTGTTAACCATACACCCCTTTTCAGCTAAGTTAATAACTGAAGATTATATCGCTCGTATTATTTGACAACATTTTGTACTTCTTGTTATCACTATATGAAATAATGTTTGATAAAAACGGGATACACGTACTATGAAGGTGTGTATTGTTTGAAGCACGTTTCTGCAAGTTTGACATTGGACAGTCAGCATCAATTTGGAAAATATAAATTCGACGAGAACTCTAATAAAAGAAGAAAAAAATAGGAAACGAGTATTGCATCGTGATGAAACAAGTCAAGGCTGGTCTATTCATATTTTGCTGCGCTCCAATTAAAATCAATTTATCATATATAGCTGCCAAACGAAAATGAAAAGCGAGTGACGACTGATATGCGACTCATTTCGTAGTAAACACAAGGGGACCCAGCGACGACCCTTGTGTCATGTCATATATTAATACACGGTCAAGGGAATACATTACACAGGTGCTGTGTTCTCATGGACAAAGATCGTTATGAATAGGAGATGATGGCTTCATCTTAACAAATGACGCTATCAACAAACAAAAGCCGGTAATAATGAGACTATTACCGGGTTATTCATTTTCATGAATGCCATAAACGACAATGTTCCAAGTCCCCCCCCCCCCCCCCCNCCCCCCCCCCGCCCAATTCCGCCATGTTAACAAAAATGCTCAAAGAACATGTTTAGCTGATCTCTAGCACCATCATTCATTCAACATTAACGTTGATACTACTGAAACACAATTTTAAACAAATGATACATGCCATGATAGCACGCTATTGTGGGTTAAGTCAGATGAAAAGATCTACCCCACCCCAAAAAAGGGAGTGATGTCAACTTTCTTTCTATACCTTTAAGTAGTCATATCCTATGATGATAACTTAAGTCAGTGCATTTATGAGAAACGGCTTTCATCGTCTCAACCTGGGTTTCTATTCAATAGAGTTATGGGGAATAAAGCACAGGTCTTGTGGTGTGTTATGATTTGTAGCCAGCGTGATAATTCATCGGGTTTCCTGCAAAGTAGGTCTACCATCGGATGGGGACGGCCTCTTCTATTGATAGTAAATCATGCATGAATATTCATACGCCTTCAATCACCGGCTCATTCTTCATACATTATTAGAATGTTATCACACCCTGGCCATGTTCTGCGCTGAGAACATAGCATGTGCTTTATACCCTGTGAATATCCTCCTTATATTGGACCCTTAGAAAGCAAGGACGCTACGCTCAATTACTCGCCGTATCAAAGCCATGATATAGCAATAAATATCGCATCATGACGTCAACGTGTGGACGAGTAACGTTGATAAACATGTTAAGACGATGTTAATACAAGCATTGCTACTTACACCCAACAATAATTGTCTCTTTAATTAGTCGGGCAGCGAGGACAAGACGGGATGAGAACAGGAGTGTAATTGCTTCTTCAAATGACATATAATTATCGTTGCTTTAATCATTGCTTGTGGTTTTTCACGATAGCACATTTATTACAAAGCAAATAAGCCACGTTGAGAATTAATTTTGTTTGAAAGGTAGCAAGTCAGGGGTGTCAATCTTAGTTTAGCGCAGAGACGAGAAGAGATATTTAGGAACTATCAGTGAATGTCAAATCTAATTAACATCACTGTGATAAGGTGGCTACTGGTTGATTGAAAAAAAGACAAGAATGTACTAATTTAAGAAGATTTTTGTCTTGGCTGATACAATAAAAGCCAACAAGCTTTGTGTGTCCAAAGAGTATTAACATTACATTATACCTTTTTCTACTCCAGACTTTGAGGACTTGTTAGATCTATACATACATAATTTTTTCCAGGAAAATTTTCACTGTGATCATGAGGATGATTCCTCACCGCGATCTTTCTCTGACAGTCTTTCCACCCTCTCTCTCTCTTCCTCATACCTATTATAATTTAGACCATTAACCAATGCACGTACAAATGATGTCTATGACTGTGTAGTCATGGTAGTACCTCAGTCTCTGAGCTCCTCAAACCTCAATGAACATGTCTACACATACATGATGTCTTGTAATTGAATCAAGACTAATCACCCATACTATGAATATGGAATAAGTGAGGCAGTAAAGACATCGTCAGTAATGTCATGACGGGTGTTTTGTGGGGGTACTTGGGGAGCGGACGGGTGAAGATGCACCCCAACCTGCCAACCGAAGTGAACTAGCAGATTCGAGGGGACTTTTGGCAGTTCAAGTGGCATTCAGTCATTATGTGGTGGTATGTCGGACTCGGGAAATGGATCACGCTGGTTGCCAATATATTAATTTTTTATTAATGTCTTAACATTGCATATTAACTTACTATACATTTGCATTATTTGTTGTTGTTGTTGTTGTTGCTGCTGTTGTTGTTTAGGTTATGACGTTTCAGTCAAGTTCGACTATTTACGCCATTATTTGTTGGTTCGTAATCTGTTGAAATAAAGCCAGATAGACACTTCGAAATTGGGTTAAATTTGGGGGTTAAATTATGCATCCTTGTGGGTGCAGTTACTGGTTTATTTTCAGCTCCCTTGAAGGTTGAGATATGTACCCTTTATGGATGGAGGTATCCACCATAGGCTAGAGAAATTCAATATGTACCGTGGAGATCTGCATCCTAGGGGTGCATAATTATTTTCACCCATAAAGGGTGCGACAAATGTACCTGTGGCTGAACCCCCGAGGGTGCAAATCTGCATCCTAGTGTCTTAAAGTGTAGGCTAAACAGCTTGAATGTTGTTAACCCTCTGACTACTGAATTTTGTAATTCTCATAGACTTTGTTCAGGGATCACCCACTTCCAGTTGTTAATGAGTTAACTTAACTATCATCCATAGTGTTTTGCCAGTGAACTCTCCCTTTACGCTCTCGTGTTGATGTACGCCTCTAAACACCGACTCACACCGTTGTGTTTTTAGCCTGCGTCGGCCCAGCGTTTTTGTTTTAAAACGCACCCTAAACGCACATCGCACGCAGACTAGACGATGGAGCGACGTTCGGCTTGCGCTCAACGAACGTACGACGAGCGTCAGTCCACCATATGACCTGTGTCTTTGTGCGTCAAGGAAGCGTTTTTAATTCCCAAAACACTGGGCCTACGCAGGCTAAAAACGCAAACGTGTGAGTCAGCCTTTAGCGGGCAGAACACAGACACAAACCTACCAAGACGTTCATCTAAAGTACGTGGACATCTTACTAATAGATGCCGATTCATTAACGATAGAGTCTATGATGAATTTTTAAACAGATGGTTGTCATTATGAATGGTGGCTAGTCGCTACTGCATCATGTATGCTTAAGTGTAGTCTTCATGGTTCCTTCGGGGGATATAATGTAATGGAAACTTCCCATAGAGATTACGTTATATTAAAACATTATCATGTGAACTATGTTTGATTGGGGTTTCATTTAAATCCAACACGAATGAAACATGTTTGATGTCAAATCTAGAACATCAACTATGTGATCCACATTTTAATCAGTGGATACTTCAAAAGAGCTGCTTTATTCCATGAAAAATAGAATATGGTGATGATTGATAGCACTGTTTTCATATCTGCATTTGATACCATGCATTCACTTTCGCTATGTGGGCTTCATTTGGGCTAAAAAGGGTATTGTGAGTCGCAAATGCATCTTCCGTTGGTTCAGATCACTTTACACGCAATATCTGAAGTGTTCAATATCTTCAGTGTTAATTTTCGCATCTAAAGAGCTCCCAATATAACTTCTTATATAAGTTCTTTTATAAGTTCTTCCTATACTTAGGCTGAATTTATCCATTCAAATGCCCAATATGCGCCATTTTACGAATATTCATTCAGTGTGTTAAAAGTGTGTTAAAATTACTCTTTAAGTGCAACCCAACGAACACTTAAAGAGTGGCACTTGATGAAATCTCACCAAGTGCTAAATCTGGGTTTAAATATCAATATTTGCTATCCAGAACAAGGCGGAGTTCTAATTATCTAAACCAAATCCCACCGCTGCCACCAACCAAATCCACAAATCTGAAACCACGTGCCATTCCATGATATTTTTTTCTGAAAACAATTATGAGAATATGCATCTTATATATTATGTGCCAGAGTTACTAAGTATTGATGGTCCTCTTTTTCAATATGTTGTGGTCTATTCCTGGAGACATATGTCTCTCTGTGTGAACTCCCCGATGTCCATGTCAGTAGGGATTTGGGACATACTTAATTAATGTATAAGTGGGTTTTCGAAATTGGTGGACGGTGGGTTGTGGACGATAGAGCACGAGTGCGCACTGATGTACCCAGTAAATGACAAGTGTGCAACTGAACTGCGCATTTCCTATCTTTCAGAAGCCTCCGTCTATCAATTAAAAAAAAACATCCTAATGCAAGGTACGTGCACGGGACGGGAGAATGAACTTGGATACGTTAGGCATAAACATTATAGAAAACCATATCAATCTGACTATATCTATCGAATTTAATGTTTATCAGTCTGTAATTTAAGTGAATCGGCACATGGGATTGATCAGTTTGTACTTTTTAGAAGTCTGTAGTAGTTTGGCTATTCCAAGAGAAAGAAGCAAGGGATCTTTTTTATACGAAAGGGTCGTATTTGATATTGAACAACATTCAATGAATTTAGAAAGTTCAGAAATGTTTGAAATGCATCGAATTGTTACACTTTGTTAAGTAGGCTCATCATGTTTTATTATTTAAAAAAGAGCTAGGGTTTGTGGAGTTTATGGAGTGTAAATGTGAAGTTTGTGGTCTTTAATTCTTCGTTTATTCACAAATTTGTTTCAAAATTTCACCATGTATTTGAAAATGGGCCATGAAATGTGAATCATCATTGTTAATTGTCGCTATCATCAATATTATTCATTTAACATTTCACATTGACTTTTTAAATTCTAATTGATGATATTAAACGTCATTTAGGATATACAACTCAAAAGCGGCACACATGAAGCCGACAATCGTTGAGGATATCGTGATTGACTTGTAACTGAGGCTAGCTCCAAGATATTGTCATGTGACTTGGTTAAGTGCGTCAGTACCTCTTGAAGTTAAGCCCAAGTCACACTAAACATACGGGTGTGCATGACTACACGGTTGCAGCGGGGAGATGGCATGTGTGCGGGGTCGTTTGAAGGAGTAAGAATGCACCTGTGACCGGGTCATTAGGAGGGAGTGTGGGTTGGCGTATCGCTGAATAACCGCAGGCTTGCAGAGCTAGAGATGAAGATGACGATGGAATTGTATCGCTTGCTCCTTAGAGCTCCTCGTCTTCCTTCCTAGATTTCGTTCACTCTTTCCTCTTCTCCTTTCTCCTCATCTTACTCTCTCTCTCCCCCTCTCTCTATCTCTTTCTTTCTTTCTCTTTATTTCTCTCTCTGTCTCTTTCTTTCTCTCAATTTATTTCTCTCTCTCTCTCCCTCTTTCTCTCTCTCCCTCTCTCTATGACACAAACATACATTCATACACTTCATCTTTTTATTTCTACACGTTGTTTGGATATTTTAAATCTATACTTTTCACACTTCTTCTTATACATATATGTTTGCTAGAATCTCCGAACATGATTGCGTTCAGGTTTGCGTTCAGGAAATGCCTTTGCATGATTTCCCCATGATAGTTGACACTCTGTCTTTCTTTGTCTATCTCCCACCCCCCCCCCCTCTCTCTCTCTCTCTCTATCTATCCCTTCAACACACACCTTCTTTTTTCACTCTTGTACTCACTGACTCTGTATTTATGCCTATCTTGTGGAGTAGACGGGTGTTGCGGCTCTGAGTTTTGTCTTTTATCAAGATGGCAGCGGTTCGTATCCTATCCAGCATATGGATTCCCTACATTAACCCATTTACTACTGAATTATGTAATCCCCATAGACTTAGTGCACGAAGCACCTAGTTCCAGTATTCATTGGGTTAGGAGATTCATCCACGGCGTGCTGCTTTAAAACAAGGAGAGATGAAACGGTTCATTGCAGAAAAAATATGTATTTCTAGAATTGCCTGTGTGCCGGAATGGCGAACGCTAAGGCTAGGTTAATCATCTTGAAAAAATGAGACTCGATACATTCCCACTATATTTCGCTGTACATATTATAATTGTTTCTGTTTGGGTTTCCATTTTATTTTGCTCTCCACTTCTTCTCTATTCAATCCCTCTTCACCTTTTCGTCTTACTGTCAATCATCTTTCCCTTTCATTCAGTAGATAATTCTGATTCTTATTAATCAACGATTTCACTCGTTTGGTGTTGTAAATGGGTCAACCCTGAAATGTTCGTTAGCCTTATTGTTTGTATTTGACAAAGCGGAAGGTTATCACGCAAGGACTGTGCAGTTATGCGTATACGCAACCCATTCATAAGCGTGCATTCATGGAAAAGAATGCATTCTGAGTTAATTAGCCTGTTTCTTAGCCCACTTTTGTCATTTTTTTTGTCCCTCACTGAATCCATTTTCTCTGTATCTATGTATTTCTATGGATTTAATTTAACGACATCTTCAGAGGGTATTGCTTGCCTTTTTCGACTTTTGTGCGGAGTGCGTGCTTGTAAATTTATCTTTTCCAGGCTACATTTTTTGGAGTGTGATTTCTTTTTCCTTCCCACACCTTTTAAGGTTCCATTCTGCTCCTCTATCTCTTTCTCTCTCTCTATCTATCTATCTCTCTCTCTCTCCTTCTTTCTCTCTGTTTATCTTTTTCCCCTTTCTATCTATCCATACCTTACCATCCCCTCTCTCTCTTACACACACCCTTCTCTCTCTGTCTCTATCTGTCTCTCTCCCTCTCCATATCTCTTCCTCTACCTTCCTTCCCCCTTCTCTTTCGCGTTCTCTTTTTCTTATATCTCCCCCACTATCTCTCTCTTTGACCCTTTTTCATATTTCTTCTCATTTTCTCTCAAAATTCTTTTAAACTATACTACTCTGTAAATGTGTCTCTAGTTGCACTTTCTGTCATTGCTTTAGGGTCCATTAACTTCTGCTCGATGACATTGGAAGGTGTTTTTACCCACTATTTCTTCTTATATTTCACATCTCATTTTCCTCTCATTTTAGTTTATTATATCATGTGTATTCTGTTACCTCCCTGTCCATCAAAGTACTTCCTAATCCTGTCAAGTATCTTCCGTGTATATAATGTCTTCGGAAATTAAAGTATGTGCCTTTACTGTCCTTATATTTCAAACTTAACTTTTCCTTTTTGTTCATGTCACTTATGTGATGGTATTCCGGTTGGATTTATTTTCAAATGATATTTTGGTCCCTTTTGCTCCTCTCACTGTTTTATAGATTCATGTAGAGAACACGATATAAAGCATTTTAAGGAAAATGAAGTTGAACGCCAATTTAATGCACCTTTTTAATGCTATTGAAAGCAGGACCGGCATGCGACTGTAATGTCCACACAGTCTAATACATGTCGTAAGGATCTTTATTGTCCCATGACACACTAAGGGGGTGTTGTTCAAAAGTTGCAATTGGTCGCAAGTTGCAGTTGATCGGAACACACCAATCAAAATCATTGTTTCATGCGCGTCTTGTTAAATGCGCATACCGTGCACGAATGAAAATGCACGTTAAAATTTAAGTTGCAGTCGATTTTGAGCAACATCCGATCAGTTTTTAGACAGTGTTGCTAACCATCTTGACCGTACATTTTTATTATAATCTCTGCATTTCTCAGAATAATGGGTACTATTTTCCATATACACATTACGTAATATACGTTGGCTACGAACGGAAGGGCCTAATTGAGCCTTACGTGATTATGTGTTATTATCAATGCATGACGTATATGGCTGCTAAATCGTGCCACATTTATTTTTTAACAGGTTCATCTCCATACCTTTTACATTTTTTTTTAATTCAACAATAATTGACACCCTTTTCTTTTTTTTTTAGCAATGGTAGATACTCCTTGTAAATGTATATGCATATTCAATGTAATCGAAGTAGAAAGATGGGTAACTTTTACATTTTTTAAATTCAACAATTAAAACCCCTTTTCTCCTTTTAGCACTTGTAGATACTCCTTGCAAATGTATATGCACATTCAATGTATTCGAACTAGGAAAATGGGTAACTTTTACATTTTTTAAATTCAACAATAATTGGCGCCATTTTCTTCTCTTTTTTTAGCAATGGTAGATACTCCTTGCAAATATATAACCAACACGAAATAAAATATTTCCGAAAAGTTAACTCGAACGCAGACAATAGATCCGTCCACCGTGTATTCAACTGTGCGGACACAACAATGACATGCGGGTACCGATTTCAATATCATTACAAAGGAGCATTGAAATTGCCTTCGACTTAACTTTTCGAAAATACTTTATATCGTGTTCTGCACATTCAATGTAATCGAAGTGGGAAAATGGGTTTGAACCTTAAAGATTCTAGTTTCATATTGTCAGTCCTATTTCCGCCTCAGAAATACGACGTGATTCTAAGAAAAGAGAAATTTGAAAACATATGTGAGAAAATAGCACTTTCCATCCTCGAGTTTGAGAGATTGCGTTTCATTTTAGAAACCTTAGCTGATAATGGTTACAGTGAAATATACTGTCTCACTGAGCATTGACCCATAGATATAGTGACAAAGGTAAGTACTCAAAAGAGCAAAGGGGCGGGATACTTTATTCTAAAACTTCCGATTATTCTCCATTTCTACTTTCTAAATTCCAAGGGTTGAAAGATCGAACTAAAATATTTTAGCCAGTGACCAATGGAAATTGTATTGAAATTATTGAATTGAAATTTTCAATCCAATTGGCATTGGCCGTCTGTGATCACAATTTTTCATATTGACTTTTCAATCCTAATAATTTAGACCCCCAAATACCATTTTTATTCGTAAAAAGGGAAAATTAAGTTGTGCAAACAAGTCAAACTTTCTCCAACAATCATGGCAATGAATATGAATGCCCAAGATCTCGGCAAAACACTCGCATGGTTCTCCACCATGTCCTCTATACCACAAAGTATGTCTCTCCTTGAAGAATAAGATATGAGCATCCAGTGCCATCCTTGCTATGGCATTCAGTTTGAAGTTTCTTTAAGCCCCGGTCACATAGGGCCCCGGTAGCAACACGATTCAACACGACACTTTGTTTAAAGGCAGTTAACTGTGAACTCAACAAAGAGTCATGTTGCTTCCGGGGTCCTATGTGACCGGGGCATTACATTGTTAACAAGGTTCTCCAACTCTCCAACGGGTCTCCCTCCTCTCTTCATCCTCCAATATTTGAAGCTTAATTCTCGGGCTGAATTCATCGCCCGGGAACCAAATAAACTGATAAATATGCATTCTGCTTCTCGAGTGTACCACCGAAGGCTAGTGGCTAATATCTGAGGCGTATCACATTGGGGTATAATGACAGTTGAAGTACCTTGCGACTTAAGCGAGTGCCTTGTAATGAGCGTCTCTTGCTTGTGTTAAAGGCGGGAAAAGAGCGCGGGAAATCAAAGACGAGAAAAAGAGGTACGCCATGATATTATGCAGACGACACTGCTTGAGATTTGCTTACACATGAAGCGGGAACCACACGTTCACTCCAAGTCTCTATTTTTATCCCCTCTCTCTCTCCCTCACTCACTCTCCCTCTCTCCCCCTCTCTTTCTCGCTGTCTACATCTAACCTCCATCTCACTCTTTATATTATAACTATTTATAAATTCATTCTCCCTTTCCCCGCCCCCCTCCCCCTCTTCTCTCTCTCTCTCTCTCTCTCTCTCTCTCTCTCTCTTTGTCCTCTTGAGGGTTTTTTTAAGATTGTTTTGCTTCCCGACTCCTCTTGGCCTATATAGGCCTATGAATGTGTGAATGTAGATGGCGAATTTTCTACGACCAAAATAGCAAGGCATCTTAACATTATTGCCAATTTGTATCGACTGTTTTACGCAGCCAGAAATGAGTTGGGCTCGGGAAAAGAATTAGCTACCTTTGTGCCCGGTATAGATAGCCAAAATGTATTAACATGTATGTCAACATGGACTTGTATGTCAATATTCATTTGTAAGTCAAAAATATATCATAAGTCAAACTTTATTTCTAAGTAAAGATCGTGCGGTATAATACGTTCATATCTACTACTGATATTGTGACTGCTTTATTGTCCTCTTGTTTGTTACTTTAAACGATTAAAAAGAGTCTGTTCTCCCTGTCCCTGTCTATCTTACACACATGCATATATATATTAAAGCATACACATACACGCACAATCAAACGCACACTCACATAAAACAAATACGCATACACACAAAAGCACACATACAAACACACGTACACATACAACCACACACAAATACACCCCAAGATAATATTAAAACGTCTATGCATACACCACCACATGCACACCCAATCACACTCTCATGCAAACATGCATATTTACACACAAAAATACACTCGTAATCACACACACAAACACACTCACATCTAAGCAGCTAATACCAAGCTGTTAATATTTTCCTTTTCCTTTCACTTTTTCTGATCAATTTCTTATTCATTCAGAAGCAAGGCTATTTCGAAGTATCTTAGAGATTATTACCAAATTATTTGATGCTTTCTTGATTTTTTTTCTTCAGATATATATATTGGCAAGAAGTATCACTTTTTCATGTATTTATTAATTCATTTGTTTTATTTCAATATGGTTTCCCAGTCAGTGATCGCAGCACTGTTTTTTTTTTTTACATAATAAGAACTTAAATTGAATACAATAGCCAACATAAATGCTTAATCAGAGAATAATCTAATCTACTCGAGTATAGACAACAGAAAAAGTGAATAACAATTATACATGTACATACAGTTAAACCTGTCTATAGTGGACATTTAAATTGATTCGCTCCATGTGAAAATGCATGTTAAAGAACCTGTCTATAGAGGCCACCTGTTTACAGTGGCCACTTTTTCTATTTCCCTTGGGGTGGCTTCTGTAGACAAGTCTGACTTTATATTTCTAAAATCATCATCATAATCTGTTTTAATTTCTCCACTCATATATGCATTTCCCATGAATAAAACTAGTATTCGTTGATCACGCACAAGCACGTATTATCAACTTCTGAGCGCAGATAATTACTCTTTTTTCCCCAGACCATAGTCGACTGCGTCCATCCAATTTATTGTCATATTGATCGAAGGGGCGATCCACGAATTATTATCAATTTCGAGGGGCGGATGATGAAGTATTAATATTTACGCACTGTGTCAGTCATTCTTATAGGTCGCAGTATTGGAGTATAGCCCTAGAAAGAAGTTAAAAAAGGACAGGAATATATTGATATATACTGGCCAGGGTCAATGGCGAGAAGGCCAACTCAATAACGATGATAATTTGAGGCGAAATTGACACAGGCGACTCTCCGTGAAGGTCATAATAAGAATTCGTCAATGTACATTCCTACACTGGGATATGTGTATATATATATTCTATTGTGTGCAATTCAATGAAATGAAGGTTAGATTAAAGCCCCGGTCACATAGAGCCCCGGAAGCAATACAATTCAATACGCCTCTTTGTTCGGAGGCATTTAACTGTGAATGAACAAAGAGTCGTGTTGAGTCGTGTTGCTTCCGGGGCCCTATATGTGACCGGGGCTTAATGCTAAATTCGATTTCTTCATCGGAAGTCTTTTCACTCTTTCACGTTTTTGTTTTTATTTCTCTCTTTTATATCTTAACTTCGAGGAACTGCTGGTTTACTGGCTTAGTGTACTTTTGGAATTTATTCATCTGAACGCCATCGACATATACAGCCAACATTTTGATCTTCATGATTATTTTCTCTAATTTCATAGTTGTTTTGTTTTTGTGTTTTACAGTTACTCTGACCTTAATTTGTATCATAATTTGAATCATAATGTAATTTGTGTCTTTTACCCAATATTGATTTATTCAGCTTCCTTTAAAATACCTCAAGCATTCAATCCATCCGTCGAATGTAACATTTAAACGTGAGACATACTAATCTCTCTGATAAAGATATATTAAAAAAAAGAATTCAAATAATCGGAGCCCCACGGCTCTGTCCTTACAAGCATACACACTTGTTTTTTCTTTATATTCTATGGTGTACAATTCAATGAAATGAAGTTTAAATTACTGCTCAAATCGATCTCTTCATCGGAAGTCTTCTCACTCTTTCACGTTTTTGTTTTTATTTCTCTCTTTTATATCTTAACTTCGAGGAACTGCTGGTTCACTGGCTGAGTGTACTTTTGTATTGTTGCTCTCTCTTCATTCTTCTTTTCTCCTATTTCATGTTTGTTTTGTATTTCTGTTTTACTAATTACTTTGACCTTAATTTGTCACATAATGATGCTTATTTATGAATTACATCTCTTACGCAATCATGATTTCTCCATCTTTCTTCTGAAAATACCTCAAACATTCAATCTATATCTAGATGTAATATTTATAATGAGACATACATTACATTGTACTCTAATAAAGATATAACAAGAAAGGAAAGCAAAGATTTGGAACCCCACAGCTCAATCCTGACAAGAATGCCCAACAGGTATATATTTGTTATGTTCCATAAATTGCGGAAATATTATTTTCATCATTGCTTAATTAAAAAAAATGGGAAACCCCCTAATATTTCTGGGAGAGACTGTCTACAGGCGATGTAATGACTGTCACAATACATGCGCTATAACCTTGCGGAGGGCAAGAAATTTGTTGAATTCTATCATCGTCTTTTCTTGAATTTCATTACTTTCTTTCCTTTCTTTTTCCTGCGATGAAGCAGAGTGCTTTCACTGTGATTTCGTCACCTCCAGCCAATGGCTGACATCGCGTTTGACACCCGTCCATACATTTAGACTTGATTGGCAGAAAGAGACTGCTAACAAATCTTTGATTGAATTGTCCGCCCTCCCCCTCATGTAGGCATGTAGAGTGGTGTAGACGAGGGGTGCTGTGGTGGGGCTTGTTACCCATAATGTTTCAGTAACACGTGTGCGTCTCTAATTCAGTGTATGCACAGCATTTATGCTCCTTATACGCAAAAATAGGCGTAAGGAATTTGCAAAGAAGATAATTTCAATCAGATTGTGCTCGTCGTGCTCACATGCTAGCATTACAGCTAAACATGCTTAGAGGGAGAGAGAGCATCTGCCCAAAAGCGGGAGGTCGTGGGATCGAACCCCGGTCGATTCATACCATAGACGTATAATGGGACCATCTCCCTTTCTTGCCAGGCTCTAATCAATTTTAAAATACGAATGTGATTAGAATAACTTTGTATTATACAAAGCCCGCTTGAAGAACAGTGTTTATCTGAAAATGGTTACCCTGGGCAAAATGAAGATATTATCAAAGGGACCCTCATCTAAATTCAATCACATGAGGGGGGGGGGGTGATGATATGAAAGCACAAGGTGGATGGGGGAAATATAAGTGGTAGAAACATGAACATGATGAATATACAAACCCGATCTATTGCTATGATTGTGATAATTTATTCTATGTACTTCTACCCCAATCGAATGACGCCCCTTTTATTGCTATACTCAGGCTTCGCCACTGGTCGTGTACATAATCGCTCTACTCTTTTCGGAATGAGTTTCCTGACTTTTCTCAATTGAACATACTCAATGCTGAATGTTCGCTTTGCTTTCCAATAAAGAACACACATAATTGAATTCATTTAGCAGCATTCAATATATCTATATAAGGGACACGTGCCTATTTTCTTTCCAACATTGCAATTAGGTCTCAAAATGTCCAATTTCAGCTTGCTCGTAAATAATCACCAACCGTCTTATTCTGAACGTAACTTTGACGATTCTTCAGCAAAAGTTGTTCAAATAATTAGTTGTATGTCTTAGGGGGTGTTGCTCAGAATCAACTGCAAATCAACTGCAACATTGCAAATTATAACGCGCATTTTCAATCGCGCACGGCCTGTACATTTATAACAAAAATCGCATGAAACAATGACTTTCATTGGTGCTTTTCAATCAACTGCAACTTGCGATCAATTGCAATTTGTGAGCAGCACTATACCTTAAAATACTTGCCCCAGCACGGCGGTGAAATTAACTACTCGTATAAATTACGCACCACACATAATTGATTTTTTTGTAGATCACGTTAAGATTAACTCATTGACTCCTGAATAATGTATATTCCATACACTATGTCGGTTCCAGTAGTCAATGGGTTAAGCTAAAACAAGAGTAAAACATTTTTTTAAATAGCGAACGGATCGTTTCTTTAAGCCCCACACTCGATCGGACTCTGACAAGATGCAATCATTTCGATGTTTTTCTTTCCTCTCCATCAATCGTATCCCGTCGGCCTCGTTTCGTCTCTTCACCCGTTCGTGCTCGTCACACATACCCTTTCTTGCCCAATCAAACTCCGATTCCGTCACCCATTTACGTCTGATTGGCACTAAATGGTACGAGAAGAGGCAGTGTCCTCATCCCTCTCCTCCCCCGCCAGGCCCGCCGCCTCTCCGTCACTGCACCGGGGCGATGCAGCAGTGCAGCTCTTGGGTTCAACAGTGTTCACGCTGTAATTATTACACAGCTATATAAGCGTGATGCTCCAGAGATAATAATGAATAATGGAAGTGGTGGCTACCTATATATCGCGCATGTCTTGGTGCATTAGAAACAATTAAGAACAACCAAATAAACAGATAGGAAAAACATGAAGAAGATAAAAATTAAACAACATTTTTTTAGAGAGAGAGAGAATCTCCTGAACAAAAATAATAGATATAAAATAATAAGTCTGGTGAAAACAGATGAGCTTTTAGAGGTTTGGTCCTATAACTGAAAATGCAAGATCTCCCCATCCTTGCTTTGTTCGAGGAATATTCAGTATTAGAGCATCGGAATGTTCATAAGGTTTATTTTTAATGAAATTTAGAGGCTATCATTACAAGTCAATGGCCGAGCGCATGGCTAATATTGTAATAATTTCCCTCATAAGCATCTCTAATCTATATAACTATCTCTTCGTAGGCTGAAGAACATTTCATTAAAAAAACAACGAGAACACTTTCATTGCCAAGAAGCAATGTGATGACTCATAATTTTCATGTACATGTGACTCGAAATCAGATTTCCATACTATACCCAATCTTGTTTTGGTCGCGAGCTCATCATTTTAATGGAGCAATTAAAAAGTATTTGATATAAAAATGAATATCCTTATGACAAGTAGCCCCATGACTTTGGATAGAAATATTATTTAATTCATATTTATTTCTTTAAAAAATAAAAAACAATTTTATGTACAAGGGAAAATATATAAATAAAATCGAATGAAGAGACAGCTAGAAAGAACAGCGTCCTATGAGATGCTGCCATCAAATGATACATAAAATGATACATAAAATTATAACGAGTTCCAAAGATCAAGAAAACTATACACTTATTTTTCGGTCTCACCAAAATCTCAATCTTCTCTTTAAATTTTAGCAGGCCTCTCCTTCCTTGTTATGTTACCATGGAAATTGAAGAGCTGAATTAGGATTGTGCTCGACCTAGTTTACTTCAGTCATTCTCTGCCGAAATTCTTTAAATTTGAGTTGAACCTCAAGGCGGCAAAATAGGAAATTGTTAATCAATTTGGGCCATTCCTTTTCCATCCCACTAAACTGGTCTTCAATATAACCACTTTCTCCAATTTAGAGTGAAATGGTTGATGAATTGTTGTGTTGGCATTTCAGATCCATTGTCACTAGTTGAGAAATCCCTAACACTATTATACCAAGGATAACCTAAACATTCAAGTAAAAGAAAAATATATATCCGGAATAAAGTATTATATAATATGATTAAGCATAATTGTTCACTCTTTGTGTTATATTTTTCATAATGATACATGCAACTTATAAAGCCTTTGTATCATCACCCCGGCTTAATCCATCACCATCCCGATCCGAAGCATTTCAAGCAACGAATATTCTTGCCACGTACCCATTCACCTCGCCTGGGTTGAGTGCAACACAGAATGGATTGAATTCTTGCTGAAAGAAATTAACGAACTGCGATCCTCTGGTTTAAATGCAAGTATTATGCATGGCTACACCCCGACGCTTTCGAAAATTCTGAGAATTGAAATAGCAATTTAATTGAAACAGTTATAGTAATTCATATAACCAACTCCATTATATTTAGCGATTATTTCATGCATAATATATGATAAAAGATATATCTCTAATGTTGATCGAAATGAGGGGCGAGTCCAGCTATTCCTATACGATAGGGAGGGATAACATTGCAAACTCAGCAAATAAAAGATGAAACAATTGAATAGTTCCCATATCTTTATTAAACGATTTGATATAAATTGTAGAGGCGTTTATAGCTCCACTAAATCTATCTGCTGCACTCAACCCAGGTCAGGTGAATGGTTACCTGGTAGGAATATTGATTCCTTGAAACGATTGCGCTGGTGGCTGCCGGGCTAAAGCCAGGGTAATAATGCTGCAATTTTAGAGCGCTTAGGGAGTTCTCATGATTTGATAAGCGCTATATAAATCCGTTCATTATTATTATTATTATTATTATTATTATTATTATTATTATTATTATTATTATTATTATTATTATTATTATTATTAT